>PVKA01009646.1:0-67558 GCA_004027165.1 Ctenomys sociabilis | reverse complement strand
TTTTTTTTTTTTTTTTTTTTTTTTTTTTTTTTTTTTTTTTTTTTTTTTTTTTTTTTGTCTTTTTGAGACAGGGTCTCACTGCAGTTCAGGCTGGCCTAAGCTCACTTTGTAGCTCAGGCTGGTCTCGAACTCA
Source organism: Ctenomys sociabilis (assembly GCA_004027165.1). Taxonomy (NCBI): domain Eukaryota; kingdom Metazoa; phylum Chordata; class Mammalia; order Rodentia; family Ctenomyidae; genus Ctenomys; species Ctenomys sociabilis. The sequence goes on along the minus strand of PVKA01009646.1, from coordinate 67,425 downwards.
CCAACAATCCTCCTGCCTCTGCCTCCCGAGTGCTGGGATTACAGGCATGCGCCACCACGCCCAGCTATCTAAGACTTCTTTTCCACCAAACGATTGTGATATCTTCCAGGATTTGTCATTGAATCATTTATTCTCAGCAATTAAGTTAAAAGAAGTGAACAATGATCACTGTGAGGCAAAGTTCTATATCACGAGTAATGCCACACAACAAACAGGTAAAATAAAACTAGCATTTAAAATTTTTATATTATATATATAATAGCAAACACTTGACAAGTGGCTCAGATTATTTCTAGATTAAATTATATTTACTTTCATTAAATAATAATTTGCTACTTATTAAATGATAAAGAATATGCAACATATTAACACTTAAAATAGAAACAGGTTTTAAAATTAGAAAATTAATTAATAAGGCTGGCCAGATAGCTCAGCAGACTAAAGCACCTGCTTAGGCAGAGTGCAGCATCTAGGGTTCAATCCCTGCCTTGCTGTGCCAGCCCCACCACCGGGGTGTGCTGAAGTAGTGATTGAGATTGGGCCTCTGTAATCCCAGCATTTGGGAGGCTGAAAAAGGAGGATCACTAGAGTTTGATTATGTAGTGAGACCCTGTAGACCCTTCCCTAAAATACAAAATAAAAATAAAGTTACCCATAAATACCCTACTTAGCCAATTCATAATTTAAATGAACACTTGAGGAATACCTACACTCATATGTTTAATATGAACTATCATGTGGTTATATTTCTTGCATAACTTTACTCTTTGTTTGATTATTGTAATAAAGAAACTAGAAAGCTTTCATACACTTAAACTTTATCCAGCAAATTTACCTATTTTAGATGTGTAGGGTGTTACATTTAGTAATTGTACAAGGTATATTTTTTTAAAAATTAATTTTACTCTCTTAGAGTATACTTTTTCAATTTTTTTCACAGACTAATGAAGGTTGTATTAAATAGAATTATGAAAAGCACAGAAACTAGACAAAGTCAAGCTATTAAAAAAATTAAAATGACTTAATAGTACATGTGTGTGTGTGTGTGTGTGTTGTTTAGTTTTTCTTGTTGTTAACAAAATAACATACCCATTATCCAAAATTAAGGAAAGAAAGGCATATTTAGCACAGAGTTAGTGGAGGTTTCAGTCCGTGATTAACCGGTTCTGAGGCAGTGACAGATTCCCTGTGATTACTCAGTGACCCCATTCCCCATATGGAGTTTGCGCCTGTACGTCACATAGCTTGAGTACTGTCTTTTCCCCTTCTCCTTCCCTTGCTTCATCTTTCCTTCCCCTGGGTATTTGTGTTCGTTTTTTCTGTTCTCTTTTATTTTCTTCCCCTTTTTTCCTTCTGCCTCCTCCTTGCACTGTTTTCTTTCCCATTTGAGCCTTTCTTCCCCCTTTTCCTTTATGTATTATCCCTTTTGGTCCATAAAGCTTTTGGTTGCCCACACAAGAGAAACCATGCAATATTTAAATACGTGTGCCCAATTTATTTCAAAAAAGCATGATCTCAGGGTGCGTCCATTCATCTAAAATTGCCTCAGTTTTATTTTTCTTATGGTAGAGCAGTACTCCATTATGTATGCAAAACACATTTTCTTTATCCATTCATCTGTTGATGGGCATTTGGGCTGTTTCCAAGATTTAACTGTTACAGACTGGCCTGCTACACATTCTTTTCAAGTGTATTGTGGTACATCTCCAATATAAAACACAGACTAAAGCCGTCAAACAAGTCTTTCTTTTTTTTTTTTTTTTTTGTATTTTTGGGAAGGGTCTACAGGCTGATCAGGGTCTCACTACTAGATCAGACTTTCCACTGAAAAGTGGAAAGTCCATCTGCCTGTTTACAGCCTCGTACGAGCTGGGATTATAGGAGTGTGCCACCATGCCCAGTCTCCATTCCTGTCTCAGCACACCCCGAGTGCAGGGCAAGCAGGGCAGGCCTGGCGATGGAACCCCAGGCCACTGTGTGCCGGCTTTCAGGTGCCATAAAACGAATCTTAATAGATTTTATTTTTAACAAATTTTCAAATGTAATTTTATTGGCAGACTTTCTAAAACATAATAATCTATCATCACAGGGAATTTTACTGTATACAATATATTTTAAGCTGTTTTTCCTTATTCTCCTCCTCTGCCATAAACCCTCTGCCAGTCATTATTATTATTATTATTATTATTATTATTATCTTAATTCATTTTAATGAGAAAAGGATAGAACAGCAATGAAACAATTGCAAAACAGGTTAGTAGGATGGTTACAAAAATTAATGCGTTGCATATTGTCTTTGTAGTAGTTATTCAGAGGACAAAATGCAGACATGATGGGGCTGGGGAGATAGCTCAGCGGTGTATGTGCCTGCCTAACTCATTATTATTATTATTATTATTATTATTATTATTATTATTATTGTTGTTGTTGTTGTTTTGTACAAGGTCTCACTATCCAGCGCTGGGATTACAGGCTTAGGCCCCCATGCCTGGACTCTCCCACTCATTATTTACAAAACCTTTGTTTCCATTTGCTCCCTTTTATTCGCTCTTATTTTTCTTTGCCCTCCTTTCCTTTTCTCCCCTGCCTCATTCCTCTTCTCATTGGAACATCGGCTGCCACTTCCGGATATCTGTCATCCATTCTGGTCTTTATCACCTGTGCTTTAAAATTAGCATGCTGAAAAAACATACTGAAAATTAAACAAAAAAATAGAAGAATACAATAAGTCATGCCGAATAGTTGGCTCTGGTCAAAACAGAGAAGAAGTTGGACTACAGATAGATAATATGATGCAAAAGAATTTTAATGAAATAATAAAGCCTAAGACATGTGCGTATTCAACACATCAGTTCCTCCAATTTGTTCTGCTGGGGGCTGGTGAGATATCTCAGTGGCATAATTGATCTCCTGGCAAGTGCAAGGTTGTGAGTTCTACACCTGGTACTGATATATATATATCAGTATATATATACACATACATATATATGTGAAAGAATGAAGCAAGACAAATATAGTTGGGATTATGAAAGGTTATACTGGATCTCAAACTAATGCATATGGTTTATATCATCAGTGGTCTTTGCTACAGCAAGATTTTGGGGAGATTTTAGAGCCCAAATTTATATTCAAATTTGATGATAAAGCCATCTATAGAGACAGTATAATTTATTTTCAGCAGAAAAAAGAAAATTGAGGAATGTAAAATTTTCTTTGTGACTCTCCACACAACAAAGTGTATATGAGCATTTTTTCACTACATGTTTTACATTTTGGTATAATTTGTAATCATTTCTATTTATACATTTGCCTTTGTTCTTGAATTTTTTCTTTTATCTTTTTCTTAGTTATATTGTGTTTAATAAAACAACTGAATTTGTGGATGTTGTCAAATAATTATATTTATCTTTCTAAAAATAATAATAAATGACCATGTTAGTAAAAAAAAAGGATTTATAAATCTCATTTTTCTCCAGGGATTATGCAGTAGAAGTCACATGCTAAGGCCTAAGACAGATTCTTACAAAGAAAAGAAGATGAATTTGATTAAACATACTCAACAGATACTGATGAACATATGAGAGGAACCAATGAATGAATGGCCAATTCACAGAAATATTACAATAACTTTAATTTGAATGACAGAACTTCAATGTATTATAGAATAACAGTGTAGATTTTAAGTTTATTTTACTTTTTCCAAAGTATAAGCAATATAGTCTGTACCTAAGATTATTAGGTTATACTTCTTTATTTACACTAAATGCTTGATCAGAAATTTCTTCCTAGCAAAGGTAGCATGTTGGGATGTATCAGCAAACCAAACTTCTATGAGCCTATTAAACAATTAGTTTGCTTCTAGAGAGACACGAAGGCCTAAGCTGTCATTCTTAATGAGATAGATACTATCAGAGACCACAATTTATCTACTTCTAAAATGTTTACCAAGTCAATTTGCCTCTTAACATTTATAAAGGCTCAAGCCTTGGAGAAAAGAATGAGGATGGTTCCCCATCGCCTGCATCTTGACTTCTGCCTAATCAAAGCATTTCTAATTCCAATTGCTTTAAGTGGAGCAGATCGGATGAGTTCATCTCATCACTGATTGAGGACAACATCCCACTGAGGATGGGGATGAGGAATCACTTCATGCTTTTAACTATCAAGCTGTTTCAGCCAATTTGTTTCACAAGATATCAATTATAATTTTCACAAGAGTAAGTTTGGAATAGTATCTTCTCCTGGTGAGGTAGCAGAAAATGGGAAGAAAGGTGATAGTTTTCCTCAACTGCATATATTTCTATACCTTAAACCTTCTGATTCCCAACATGTCTTCCTCTCTTCACTTACAAATAATATTTCTGCATAAAATATTCTCATTTGCAGAAAAATGATTTTGAAATTTCATTCAGTTTGCAAATAAAATAGGAGTTTGTACAACTATATAAGGACAAATGTGGATATAGTACTGCACACTGTTTTGTAAAATACAGTAACTCACTGCTTTGGAAACTATTCATTTTATAATTACTAAAACACAGTCTAAAATATATTTTTGCACAATTTATTGAAACTAAAATGTTTGTTAATATGTAATTTTTCTTAATTGGTAGGAGTAGCATTAGAAAGAAGTCTAAGGAAATTGAGTACTTTTTGTGGTTTTGTTTTGTTTTTAAATCAATCTTGCACATTTACATCTGGTAACCGAATCAACTAACTCAAAGAAAACATCATGCAATACAGCAATCTTTATTGAATTCCTATCACTTTGTTTAGTGAAATTCTGTATCATTTTTAATGTTTTTTTAAATTACTATTTTGTATTACTTTAAAAAATAGTCAAACAAAGAGACTTCCACAACAGGTCAAGGACAAAAACATATTTTGTAAAACTGGTAGATTACAGATGCATAAAATGAACTGATGTTTCCTCCTAGATGATATATGAATATCTGTAAGAATTAAGATTTTGCATACCAGTCCACATCCATTAAAGTGGCTATTATTAGGCAAAGGAGAAAAACCAAATACAAAATCACTTTTAGTTTTCAGTGTATGGAGAAATTAGCTCTCTCATTTATTGTAGGTGGAAATGTAATGGGCAGTCACAGTTAAAAAGAGATGGCAACTGAGTATCTGGGAGGGAGTGGTGATGCCTGCCTATCATCATGTCTCCGTGGGAGTGTGAGGTGAAAAAAGAATCTTGAGTGTGAACCCACCCTAGACCATATAAGGGCTTAGCAAGACCCTCTCTCAAATAAATAAATAAAAATAGCCACAACAGTGGCTTCGGTGGTTAAGCTCCATTGTGCTGCCCTGACTATCATGCATGCCATGTAGAGTAGTACGATATGGCCGAGGAAGCTCAGGTGAGCCATGAGGCACGGCATGGAGTGCGACCTTCAGGACCAGCCCCATCCCCTCTAGCCCTTGCCTTCTGTTTTACGGCCATAAGCGACACTGCTTGGCGGAGCCACACGCTTCCGCTGCAGAGCTTCTACCCAGCAGGCGGTTAATCACAGGGAGGCTCCTCTGAGTGTGCAAGACAAATCAAAACTGTCCTCTTCCATGTTGTGGGTGTCAGCAGATAGATCTCAGCAGTACGAACTTTAACTAATACAGAAAACTGACATCAGGATTAGGGCAATTGTTGTGACTATACCAGACTATACAGTCCAGAAGCTTTTGGCTGTATGGTTTGTTTTCCTTTATCAGTGTGTGTTTGGTGTACATAATGATTATAGCCATCGTGTACAATTGACACATATGCATAATGTTTTCCATTCTCTAGGGCTTTTTTAATACTTTGTTGTAGAAACTTTAGAGAGTTAAGGGATTCAGTCTAGAAAATCACTAAAAAGTTGCAAGCAAAACACTGTGGGTGATTTTGATAACTCTCAGACCACAGTGATGATAGCAATGTGGACATTTCAGGCTATACTTAGAAGGTTTGAAGAGTTAGGAAGGAGGATTATCATGTTTGTTGAATCAGCAGCTATATTAGCTATACTCTGCCAAAGAATAAAGTCTATATTTTCCAGATTTGTTGAAACTTTTCAGGAGGCTGAGTTTAAAGGTTACAGACAAATTGATCTGGTGGAAGGAACTGCAAAGTAGTCTAGGGATCAGTCTGTGCATTGGCTGCCAGTGACTGTTTTCAATCAAATATATATTGAGAATTGAAGGAAAAACAAAGCAGACAGACAATATAGATACAAAATGGGCCTTCATTTGTAACCTCTTTTTTTTTTGTTCAGTTTTGTCACAGATGGATATTGCATTGCCATTTAAATATTGTAGGTGAGGGAATTCAGCAAAATAATCCAATACAGTCCAGTAGTCCATAATAGTAGTGGGTTATCCATAGAACTGGCAATGTCAGAATTTGTTGAATTGAGCCTTTTATAGCTCAGCATATTAATATGGCTTTACTTTTCATAACTCGTTTTTATACTTTTCTGCTAGATGGCTAAGACTAAGATAAAGCATTATATAACAAAAAATGTAACTTTTGTATGTGACAAGGTCAGTCAAATCTCCTCAGGATTTACCCTGAAACCTTATCCCACAGTAGGTAGATCCTTCGTCAGTGTCAGCCATGTGGATGAGTCATGGCTATTGCTTGACAAATGTGCTCTCTGTGAAAACCTGAGGGAATGTTTTATCTCTTTATGACTCTCCTTAGGACACAGGAGAACCTGTACTGTAACATCCTGTAACTCATTTTTTCCCCAAATTTATTGATTAAGGAGATTATGGCTCCACAGAGGAAAGTGATCAATGACAGAGTATGCCTTTTTGATTCAAATTTTGATGCTGCAATGGGAAATGGTCTGAGGTTCCCTATGTCCTCACTGTCTTTTCTCTCCTTTCATGTAATCTCCAACAGATTATACTAGCAAAGGTCCCCAACAGACCTCAGTCAGACCCTTCTCCACCTATTCATTCATGCCCAGATTCCCTTCACAACCCTCTTCTCCCATGCCATCAGCTACCCCTAAATTAAACCTCAACAACCTCAAGCCTCATCCTCTCCCATCACTGTCTCTGCTGCCCTACACCAATCGCTTTGCCTCTCCTGTAGAGAACTTACCCACTTCTCAGCTCGGATCTCCACAGCCTTTCCTTGATTCTCCTCCCCCAACCCTAGTCAAATCTTGCCCTTCTGTTCCCCCAGAACCTATCTCCCCTCACCGCATAACACACCCATTCTAAAGGTCTAAAACTAGGCCACCCATAAGCTTCCAACAGGACTCTTCCCTTTTTGCAAGGTGACATGAGCTGAAGGACTGGACAATGTTTACCAGTCCTGACCCTCCTTGACCTCTCCAAGGTTAAAAACAGACTGGGTTATTTCACCACAGATCCCATGGTCTACATAAGTAAATTCTAATACCTCACCCAGGTCTATCAAATAACCAAGAATGACCTCTATGTACTACTCTCCTCCACCCTTTCCTGGAGGAAAAGGAATCCATATGACAGGATATCCAAGTCCATGCAAATGAAATCTTCCACACTGATCCTACCTTTCTACTGGGTGCTCAGGTAGTTTCCAAAGAAGACCCCTAGTGGGATTACCAAGCAAGTGGTGAAGGATGCCAGACATGAGACAACATAATTCTCCATTAATGGATTGAAAAAGCAGCTTGCAAAGCCATCAACTAGCATAAACTTAAATAGATCACTCAATGCCCAGATGAAAACTCAGCAGCCTTCATGACAAGTCTTTGTGAGACCCTTATACTCGTCTTGACCCCTGATCCCAGAGAGAGAACTGCTCCTTAACAATCACTTTATGTCTCAATCCACGCTCTGAATTGTGAAAAACTAAAACACTTTTGAGGAAGGCCCCAAACCCCCCAAGGGCTGACCTTTAAGGTCTTTTATGGGAGAGAGGAATAAGAAAACAAAGAAAAATTTGCCTGCACCAAACAAAAGTATTAAATTTTGGCAGCCACCCTGAAGTTCCAGACTCAAAAGCCCTCTTCAAAGGTGTCATTTAATAATCCCCTGAAAGGTCCCTGTTTCACGTGTAAACTGTCATTCACAATTTGTAAATTACCAGGTCACTGGAAGATGGATTAGTCCTCCACACAGTGGGACCCTCCCTTTCCACAGATCGACCAAAGCCCCAGGCTTCCATGTAGAACTATTCAGGATTGCTGGAGACAACTGAGGGAGCCCTGAATTCTGGGCCCTCACCTACAAGTCTGACAGTGTTGATCTTACTTCTGAGGAGGTCAGGGTAACTCTTCAGTTGGTGAGTAAGTTCATTTCCTTTTCATTAGATAAGGGAGCTTGTTAGTCCATCCTCCCCACTTGTTCTGACCAAACATATCCCACCAAAATAACCATTGTGGGGGGTGGAGGATATTTCCCAACAGACTAGATAGACAGGTCCCCTACCTTGTCTTTTAGGATCCAAACACTTTACTCATTCTTTCACAGTGATTCCAAGGTGTCCATCCACCTCCTAAGGCACGATGTCTCTCAAAGTTCTAAGTCACCCTTTATTTTGCAAAACCCCTTGCCCCTTCACTCCTGATTCCCTTGAGCTCACCAGATTCCACCTCCTCAGACTTCCCTGTAGGCCAAGTCACTTTTGAGGTCTGGGACATTTCCCACCCCATTGTGGCTCTACACCACTCCCCAGTGATTTTGGTCCCCAAAGACCCTACAATCTTTCCCCACTGACCTCAGTTTCCTATTTCACAGGTACACCACCTAGGCATTAACCTATAATTGGTAAGCTTCTCCAACAAAAGGTCCTTATCCCCATAGGCTTTCCACACCAATACCCCCATCCTTCCAGTAGTCAAGCAAAAAGGCTCCTACCATCTTGTCCAAGACCTCCACCCCATTAGCTGTGCTATTCAACCTGTCATCCCTGTGGTTCCTAACCCTTACGTCTTCCTCAGTCACATCCCTCCCAATACTACTCACTTCTCTGTCCTGGACCTAAAGGATGCCTCCTCCACCAATCCCCTTCACCTTTCCTCTTAACCCTTCTTTGCCTTCATGTGGGAAGACTGGGTGACCCAAGCCACCTCATATTTAATATGAACGGTCCTACCCCAAGGTTTCCAGGATCGTCCCCACTATTTTTGCCAGGCTTTCATGGCCGATCTTGCTATACTGGACATGTGGCCCAGTCACCTGCTCCAGTATGTAGATGATCTCCTGCTCTGTAGTCTTTCCCTCACCTCTCCCACCAACACACAGTGCTCCTACTTAACTTCATCGCTCAAAAGGAATTCGGAGTCTCTGAACCTAAGGCCCAATTCTCCCTGTCCACTATACAATATTTGTGGTTTCAGCTCAACCCACATGTCAGATATCTCACTCTCAATCACAAGGAGGTAGTCTGCTTCGTAACACCCACCACCACTAAAACACAAATTCAGTCCTTCCTGGGATTCATGGAATATTTATGCCTTTGGATCCTGGAGTTCACTCTCTTGACATCATCTCTCTACAAGGAAATCCAAAGAGGACCCAAAGAGCACCCCCACCAACCTAAGGGTCATCCTCTGAGTTTTCAGCAACTTAAAGGACACTGTACTCCAGACACCAGCTTCAGCCCTTCCAGACTCCTCATAGCCCTTTCGTCATTATACTACTGAAAAACAGGGAATAGCAATTGGGATCTTGGGATGCAGCCAGGGTCCAGACCTTGCTCAGGTGGGTTGTTCTCCAACCAACCAGACTTAACAGACCATGATGGCTTCCCTGAATCCACACTCTCATGGCCTCAGAAGACCTGGCTCAAGAGGCACAAAAACGTTACCCTCCAGAGACAACTCATAGCACATTCACCACATCACTTACTTGACTTAATCTCTCACAAAACCCTACACCTCCTCTCACTTTCTTGCTTCTAGCATTTCCACCTGACATTTATTGAAAACCCCCCTCATCTCTCTCATGTCATGTCCAACTTTCAAACATGCCTCACTTCTACTGTCCTCTGACTCCTCATCTACCCATTGTTGTGCAGAGTTCCTAGAGTGCTTGATTCCTAGGTCAACTACAGTTCAAAATCAACCTCTCCCAAGGCCCCAATACACCTGGTTTGTAGATGGGAGCTCCTCAAACACCCGAGTGTTCTCAGGTGGGATATGCTATGGTTACCATTTCCCAGGTTACTGAGGCTAATCCATTACTCTTAGGAACTTCCTCCAAAAAAGTTGTACTTATAGCTCTCAAGCACACCTCACCCTAGAGATGGGGTCTACAATCAACCTATACACAGACTCCAAATATTTCTATCCAGCACCATGCAGCCATCAGGGCCAAATGTGGGTTCATAACAGCCAAACAGTCTTCCATACAAAATGTCAAATTGATTCTCAAGTTACTTGAGACCCAAGTAGCTGTTCTTCACTGTTGAGGCCACCAATTGGTCACTGAATAGATAACTGAGGGAAATGACAAAAAAAGATAAACTGGCTAAACAAGACAGCCTATGGCCTTTGCCTCTGTCAAACCAGGCCCCAAAACACTAGCTCTCCTCAGTCTCCCATCACTGCCCACAGATGCCTTGTATCTGCCCTCTCAATACTCCAAATTCCTAAGACCTCCCAAAACTGGATAACAGCTCAAATGCTGAACAGGTCCAGCCAAGAGACCAGGTATTCATAAGGGACCTCATCCCTTCGGCCACCAAGCCCCACTCATCATGTCCCTATACTGTGGTCCTAAACACACTGACTGCTGCCAACCTGCTTGGAAGACTCACCTGAATCCACGTGTCTAGTCTCAAGAAACTCATCAGCAGCAGACCAAATAAAAGATAAGAATTCTTGGTCAAGCCTGCCCTTCTTCTCAACAAAATTTCTCCTGAAATACTTCTCTCTGTCCCCAATCCCAGAATGAAATTTTTAGTCAATGTCTTACTATACTGAACATCAATAATCACCCCAGGCCAATCTAAGACCTTTGCCTCAAATCCCCACTGGTGTTTTCATATAAAAGGTACAGATGGCCACTCAATCAATATAACTGATATACCCCTGATAGGTGCCAAAATTGTGACCATCCAGTTTGATGTGTGTGCTCTATCTGTTTCAGGCTGTTATGGCAGTGGCTTTGACTGGGAATACTCATATTTCCAGGAGATAAGATGTCCCTGTAAAAAGAGGTACAATATTAAAAGCTTTAACATTTGCAGAGGAAGACCAGGTAAGCCTCCCAAATGTGGCCAGCTTTATCTTATGTGGTGGCAAGTGTTTTCATGAACAACAGAAAAAAGGTCCAAAGATACAATCTCTATCAGGAGCCTCACTCCCTAACACAAAAGCTTCCACTCCTACAAAGTAATCCAGTAGCCCTCAGTACGCAACCCACAAAATGATAGATAGATCAACAGCCCTCTATATTCTATCTGGGTGGAAAGAATGGGCACTGAGCCTTGTGGATTACTTATTACTACAAGAGAACTAAAAGGTCACTCCTTCTTGCCTCCCTCAAAATTAAAAGGGGAATTCACAGTTTCAATTACACTTTTCACAACAGTAGCACAACACCACACATACAATATATAACATGGACTACTTTAATTCCCTTAACTTAGACCACCAACTTCACTAAGTGTTGGCTGTGCATGCCCATTCTGACGCCTGACTTCATCTCCATCCCAGTTGTACCCAACAACACATATACCTGCCCTCCCTTCCCAAAAACTGTTAGCCATTAACATCTGCTTTTTACAACTCCCCTCTTCCCACAACCTTACAAGTTCCCAGGGAAACTCCACTGGCCTCCCTTGCACAAAAATTACTTCATTCTGTACACCTCCACACAAACAGACAAAATAGGCAAACAGCTTTTCCTGTGTGGCACCTCAGTCTTTCCTTGCTTTCTCTTACATCTCAGATACACTCCAGTGTCTGTCATCCCTAGTTCAACATACACACTCAGAGTTCCAAGATTCTTTCTTCCTTAAGAATACCCCCACACCATATATTATAAAATGGGCCTTTATATGCATCAAGACATCTCTAGGACTATACTATCTGTTATCCAACAAATTGCCTTGCATTCAGAACTTGTAGCTGACACCTTCACTGCAATACACAGCTGATTACAACTTTCATGCATGGTCATGCAAAACACTGTTATGTCTCATAACAGTGGAAAAAGGGGAATATACCTCTTCCTGCGGGAAGAATGTTGTTACTTTGACAATCACTCAGGCATTGCCAGCCGAAAGATCAAAGAACTCAAGGAAAGAGCACAAAATTACTGATGATTAGGCTTCGTGAGGTGGGGTGGACAAGGTATATGTAACTCTATCTTCTCTTGGCTCATTCCCATTCTAGGACACCTATCAGGATTTGCTATTATGCTCATGTCAGATTCCTGCTTCGTTTCTCTAATCTGAAATACTGTCAGCAGATTAACAATACATATTTATTAAGCTCACAAAAGTCACTTGCTAAATGCCTGACTCCAGGCACAATGTAAAGGTAGTTGACTTTATAAAGAGAACTCAAATATCATGCATAAATAAGTGCTATTATCTCAGATAGGGCTTTAGTATTATGTCATCTCTCTTCAGAAAAGTGATCAATATATTAAAACGGGCCCTTCATTCTATCACTTCAGAAAATAAACAAATGAGGGGCCAGCTAAATATCTCAGAGGATGAAAGTGTCTGCAAGCATGCTTAGGGGTTTGATCCCTATTCCTGCCATACTGGTCCTGCTCCAGGGCATGCTGAGACAGCAATTGAGATTGGGCATGGTGGTGTTTACCTGTAATCCCAGCTGTTGGGAGGCTGTAAACAGGCACATCACCACAAGTTCGATCTAGTAGTGAGACCCTGAACACATTTGTTCTTATTCAAGGACAAAGTACTTTGTTTCATTTTAATGACACTGACTCTTCAGCAGCCATAACATGTTTGACCTGAGTTTACACAGAATTTTTTTTCAGGGAAAATTTTAGGCATTTCAAGTCTGTCTGCTTCTTGTACTATGAATAACCACTATGAAGACAACCATATGCAATGTATTAATTATTGAAATATCTCACTAGTAGGTTTTAAAATAAAGAAATAAAGAAATAAGAGTAAACAAAAAAGATTGATGGCCAAAATAAAAAATCAACGAAGGTGTCATAATCAAGACTTCCCTCAGGGACTAGATAGTCCCATTATCTGACAAAGGGGCAGACTAGTGTTACTCATGTTAGGGAGGAGAATGCCTGGGGTGACGATGATGCAAAGTAGGGTAAGGGAGAAAGAAAAGTGCGAAGGCAAAAATAGTTTGAGGTGAATCCCAAAATGGACCAAAGCCCTCTGAGCAATTTTCCAAGTCTAAGAGGACATAGAGTCAAGGAGAGAAGCCACTCAGTGAGTCCACAAGAATGGCAAGATTAGGGCGAGAGGCTGAGAGGCATGAAGCCAGAAAGAACTGTCCTGGAACAATGTTTATCTTGAAGACATGCAGAGAAGGAAATAGAAAATGAAAGTGCATAAAGCGATCTAGTATGTGTTAAAGTTGGGGAAGAAGCCTTGGAGACATTCATCCTGGATAATTAATGGAGTGAATTGTGGGCAGCGGGATGTGGAAAGCCGTGTGGGACTGGAGAAGGGTAAGTCCAAAAGATACAGCAAGATGAGTGAGGGCAGGAGACGAGAGAGTCAAATGAGAGTGAAGATAAATGCTGAAAAAAGAAACCGTGAATTTTATGTGACAGTAGATGGACTTGTATGTACTGAAACACATGGTTAATAATTATCCTGGATTCAAGAAAGAAATTTTTGATTAACAACAAAGAGTGCGGATTTTGATTACTGGAGTTCCTTGCTAGCCCCGCCCCCAGGGTGCACTGAGATAGGGATTAAGTCCAAGCATGGTGGCACATGACTGTAAATCTCTGAAATTGGGAGGCTGAAAACAGAAGAATTACTGAGTGCGACCTACATATTGAGACGCTGTACACCTTGTACACCCTGTCCTAAATTCATAAAAAGAAAAATATATGAATTTAATGATAAGTAAAAAGGTAAGTAATACGTGAATGCCAATTTAATGTGCCAACTACTCAAAGAAAAGAATTGGTGCTAAAAATATCTACATAGCTTTTATTATCAAACTAAATTCTGAAATTCTTTTATAAAAACAAATATTTGTAATTTTTTGAAAGTAAAGAAGAAATAGAATGAATTGAATGCTACATAATTTTATTCAAACTTGAGTAGATATCTTTCATATAAGAAACATTTGTTTCTGATTTGATGTTTCTTTTAATTTGAAAGGTGTATTTCTTTATGATAATAATAATATCAGTGAAGACTATCTTTTCTGAGTCTCTAAGTGTTAATAAATATATGAAAATACATTTTATTATTATTTTATTTTATTTTGTTGAGAAACAAATAGCAATGAGACAGTTTCAATACTGATTAATAGGACTGTTTCAATAATTAATACATTGTATATTGTTATCTTCTTAGTGGTTATCCATAGTACAAGAAGCAGACAGGATATCCTGTCCAAACACTATTGTACAAAATTTTCTACTCATTGAATTAAGGGACAGTAGCTGTATGTTTATCCTGACTATGCTCTATATACAAATATAAAATGGTCCTTCCTTTGTATCCCCATTTTTTGTTTAGTCCTGTCAGAGATAGATATTCCATTGGCATCTAAATACTACAGGTGTGTGAGTTCAGCAAAACAGTCCAATACAGTCCAGTAGGGGGTTATCCACAAAAGTTGTTGATTTGAGCTTTTCACAGCTCAGCATATTAATATGGTTGTACTTTATATACCTCATTTTTATATTTTTCTGCTGAATGATTAAGACCAAGACAAAGCAAGACATATATAACAAGAAATGAAACTTTTGTATCAGATAAGGTCAGTCACATACCATCAGGATTTATCCTGTAACCCCGTGCCACACTTTGTAGATGCTTCTACAGTGTCAGCCTTGTGGATGAGCCATGGCCATTGCTTGACCAATTTGCTCTCTGTGAAAGCCTGAGAGAATGACTACATTTAATTATTAAGAGCTTTGAATTGATTAGTCTTCAACTAACATAGATGTCAAATTTTGTTTGCTTATTTATTTATTTATTTATTTATTTTTAGGGAATGATCTACAGGGTGTTCAGAGTCTCACTACTAGACTGGATTGCTAGTGATTCTCCTGTTTACAGGCCTCCCAAGTGCTGGGATTACGGGTGCATACCACCACACCCAGTCTCACTTGCCATCTCAGCAAGCCCTGGTGATGGGGCTGGTACCACAAGCCCCAGTATAAAGCCTCCAGCTCCTGTGCCTGCTTGCAGGTGTTTCAATCTATTGAGCAATTTGACAGGCCTAGAGATATCACATTTAAACTGTAAAATGCGAATCTCAAAGCAAAGTGGAATTTTTAACATAAGAGGTAATAAGAACATTAAGGAAAATAATTGGTTAGATTGTAAAATATATAAATCTTTTAACAAATTTAGAAAACTCATATACATTTTTAAAACTAAAAAGACATTTGTATTTGTCTATCAAACTTGTAAAGTAGATGAAATGACTTTAAATAGTTCTGCACAGGGCCAGGGAGATGGCTCAGTGGAGTAAGCACTTCCCCGGCAAGGGCAAGGGTCTGAGTTTAATCCTGAGTTTCTCAAAAAAAAAAAAAAAAACAAAAAAAACATAGTTCTACACAATCCACATTTTACCCCAGGGCTTAATGATCCCTTTGTACTGTATTCTGACCCATTAGTTCTTGCTTAACTCATCTATAAGCTGGCTTGATTTTATATAAAGCACAAACCACTGGCTATCACTTAATTTGAGATATTTTATTATTTTCTTTTTTATTGTTTATAAATTTAAGATTTAAACCTGTAATTATGTTCATTTCTTGTTGGTCTGCTTATGCAGCAGCATGACGGGTGCTTGTGCCCTTGTGTGCAGGATCCAACTCATGCTGCCTTGCTTTCTCTAAAGAGATCCTCTGGACATAGCTTAGATTTTCATGGAAATTTTCTTCAGACCTTCTTCAGTCTTTACTTAGGTTCCTTCAGAGCAATATCCACATTGTGGCACTACTGTATCTGATGGTCCCAGATTCAAGGCTTGGAAACCATATTCTGTGACAGTTCACATACGCTTGAGGAACCAGCTTGTGTTACCTACTTCTCCTATTTCAAGGTCAAACCTGGCTGCAGGGAAACACTTGCATACCCTGACTGCTCTTGCTGCTCAGGTCTGCCCTGAAAACACTGAATATTCTAGCCAGGCAACTTGTGATTCTGAGGCAATATATTCCTCAGAATTAATGATTTTACTGTAGTAGATAATCTGGTTAACTACATACTGTATTAGTAGAAAGGACTATCCATTCCTTTGAATATATGTTTGAAGACTGAGAATACTTAAAATAACTTAAAGAATAGTTTTGATCATTTCACAAGCTGTTATATTTACAATATAAAGACTTGAAAACTTTAATGAACACAATTAGATCTATAGTCAAATACTAAAGCAAAAATTGACAAAATATTCTCCAAAGATAAAGAAACCCCATAACAATACATGAACCTTCTATGTTAAAACATAAAAATGTCCAGGTATACAATGTGTTATGCCTTAGATTAGTATCTCAGTCAACCTTAGTTCTTAAGAATTGATAAATCCATAATTCTTCAGTGTATATTCCATCCACAAAAACAAATAGTTCCTTCTATTGATGCATATATAATTTTATAGAAATACTTAACTTAATAGATATAAAATTTATTTTTTAAATCTTCATTAATGTATCATGTAAGCTACTTGTCAAAGAAAAAAATCATTATTTTAGATTAGATGAAAGTCTCTAAAACTTAGCATCTTTCAAAATATAAAATATAATTTTCAAAAGAAATTAGGTCTTTACTTTTCATCATTAATTTGTCTAAATGTTTAATTCTGTAATTCCTATATAATGATCCAAGATATAGCAATATTGCTACTGACAATTTAAAACCTCTCCTTTTGAGAACATTTGTCCATTCTTCCTGATGAGTAGGAACTGAGTAATAAATGCCTGTTATGCCTTCAGTCTTACAGTTGATATATTGATATGTCAATATTTGATCTATAATTTAGTTTTTTTATAAAATACATTTATTTACATCTGAAATATGTTACTCTTTATTTATGTGTAAGCTAGACATCTTTATTTAAGATATTTTCAAATTAGTATAAACTCCATAGCTGGAGTCTGAGTAATTTACCATAAAAGTCTGGTCTTCACCATTAGTGTTTTCCTAGAAACCTTTATCTTGTAGGAAGTTGCCTCGCTCAGGGATTTAATAGCCTACTAATAACATCATAATAATTTCTTACATTTACTTAAAGTGGAAGCTATTCAGAGCTTCCTGGTATTTGAAGAGTTCTACTCACCTATTTTCTCTGTATTATTTCAGAGATGAAACCAGAACTGTAATCAAGAGTGCATAATTGAATTGCTATTGTCATTCCTAATTTACATTATACTCATAAAAATGATCAAAGATGAAATAAGGTTAAGGAGCAATGGGTTAGAAAACAGTCAAGCACATACATGAAACTGCCAATTAAGTTTAAAAGCATGTAATAAAGGAAAGTTTTCATTCTTAGTGAAAAAGTAACTGCTACAAGTGGATGTGAATATCAAAGGAATATTAATGGAAATTAATTTTTTGTTTTCTCTTGAGCACATACAGTAAACACAGTATCAGGGAAGTTCATGAAGTTGTAAAGACTGCAACTTATTAAGGCAGGGACTTAAAGAGGGACTTATTAAGGCTATGAAGCCCATCACATGCTCAGTGAAAGCTCGTTCAGCACAAAAATGTTGCCTCGCTCCTACTGGTCTTCTCTACGCTGGAATATATGGAAGAGCAAACCTTTCGCTTTTCTGCTTTTAAATGCAATGTGGTCCCAATGAACACATCTCTCTCAAAAACTACACATACTACTTTTGCATCTGGAAACTCAGAAAATATTTTGTTGTCTTAAACATAATCAATCCAGCCTTTGAACATGTGTAAGTGCATATTTGTGTTTTATACTTTTCTTGCTGTCAGAAAAATCTACCTTTATTTTATAACATTTCCTCTAGTTTTCCTAGGATATCAGTTTACATAGCATTTCCTAATCCATCCAAGTCTTTGAATTTTAACCTTTTATTAAACTATAAAACTATAAAGTAACATTCTCTCTGTAATACTCCCATTTTCTTAACATTATTTCATAAATCACCATATCATAATTCTCAAAAAGAGGAAAACAATATTAATATAATACCATTTAAAACTTTAGAATTTACTGTTTTCAGTTTTTCAATTAATAGCCCTATGTTAATAAACATATAAGACAGGATCACATATAAGACTGATCACATTAGTTTATAAATATCTATTTACTTATTTATCTTTCTGAGAATATAGGATATCTGTAGCCATCATTTTAGAACAGACTACCTGGGAAGAGAAATAATAAAAAAATAAAATGTCAAAATATTGACTACTAAAGTATCTACCATTTACCAATTTGAAAGATGACATTTTCCAAAGAAGTTGGAAATCCAGTGAGTGCTGAGTAAAACAAATAAAGTGGAATAAATTGATTGGTAATTGTGCAAGTAAGATGCTGAGTGAGAGGTATGCAATCTGATCATGTATCTAAAAAGCAAATGTGAAATCTTTGCTTATCTTATCAGAGAGAAAACCCAAGTGGAAAGGTGCAGAGTCAGGTATAAAACTGGTGGGAAATAGTTCAGGAAAGCTTTAAGAATGCACACAGTTCTCTTTGGTTCAATTTTGTATTTTTGCTGTGAAATAGCATTATGTTTTTAACTTAGATGCCCCCTCCCAATCTGCATGTGCTCATAGGTGAAGTTTTTTCAAAGTTGTCTGGATTTTGTGTGGAGGTATGGAGAGTAGGCAGTTAATGCATTAAATTAGTCTGCTGACTGGAATTTACATAGCTCTGGGTATGGCCAAACGGGTTTACTAAAGACTGAATTCATCCCCATGTGTAAGTGACACCCCACAGGGACTTATAGGATGAGAGGCAAAAACAAGCTCTTGTTGCCTCCACACTTTGCCTACTCATCCATGGACTGTTTCATTTTTGCACTTAGCTCTGCCATGCCATCCATTTTTGGAGCCAGCCTAAAATGAGCTGAAGCCTTTACACACTGAACTGAGCCTTTCCTCTATTAACTGTAACTGCTGAGTATTTTATATAGCCAAGGATAAATGGAGCTAAGACAAACAAAAAAATAATGAAACCAGATGATAACGAAGAGTTAATAGTGATAGCTTAAACTTTGACTTTTCAACACAAATACTTAAAATAAACAAAGCCTAGACCTCAAAGGTTAGCCAGGCAAGGGTTCTTGCTTACTTACAAATTGTTTAATCTCATTTAAGATAAACTACTGTAAAGAAATGGGCAAGAGAAATGAATAAGCACTTCACAGAGTAAGAAATATAAATGGTCAACAAATCGATAAAAAAAAAACTATTCAACATCTCTGGTCATTAGAAAAATGCTCATGAAAACAAAGCTAAGGTTCCATATTACACTGGAAAGAATGGCATTCATTAGGAAATCAAATAATAACAAATCCTGGCATGATTGTGGTGGGAAAAAACCCTCCTTCACTGTTAATAGGAATACAAACTGGTAAAACAATTCTAGAAATCAATGTAGAGATTTCTTAAAGAATAAAAATTGGAAATTCCATATAATCCAACTATAGGTGTCTTCCACAGAGAGCATACATAATTATATGACAGACACACTTACATATCAATGATTATAGCAGCAAAATTTGTAACAGCCAGTTCTTGGAATTGTACACCCATCAGCACCTGCTTGAACAAACAAATTGTGATATCTATTTGTAAGGAAATAATATTCACTAAAAAGAATGACAAATTTGAGGCATTTGTGAGAAAATGGGTGTACTTTGAAAATATATTGTCTGAATAAAATAAATCAGACACATGATCTTATGTATCATGTGGTGTCCGCCATTTGAATGAGGTCAAGTGCAATGAAAGAAAGCAAATGGATAGAAAGGGACAGGGGAATAGGTCTTGGCCAATAAGGAAGTAGTTCCTGAGGAAAAGCACAATGGGGAGAGGGAGGGAAAAGGAAATGAAAGAAATAAAAGTGTGTCATGTACTAACACAGATGCCATAATGTGACCAAAGACAACTGATACCAATAAGTATGACAATCATGAGGAGAAACAGAGGAGAAGGGCAATGGAGGGGATTAAATAAGCAAGCTGTAATACATTGCTTTAGTTACTTTTTTCTTTTTGCTGTGACAAGAAATCTGATACCTCAAGTTAAAAGGGGACAGGCTTACTTACCTTACACTTAGTAGAGGTTTCCATCCATAACTGTCTGTCTCCAAGGCAGGGTGGCAGATACAATGGGGTAACAGTTAACAGCAGCACTGGCCAGCAAAAGCAACCAACAAGGGAGACATGCCGCTTTCTAGCCCTTTTATCCTATCTAGACTGCTAGGATTAGGGCAGTGCCAATGCAATCAGTGGACTGATCTAGGAGCCACCTGCCTATAATCCCTTATCATTAGTCCTAGTACTGAGCCATGAATAAATCACAAATTGTACCTCTGAACAAGCCTCGCCTAAAAGTACATGAGGCTTTGGGATGACATGAAAATGCAAACTACAATATAAGTACATGTAACTACTTCCCAAGATGAAAAAATTTTGTGAATTGCACACATGAGAATTTTTTAAAAAGAAAAAGAAGAAAGTTAACCTACTGTCTGTATCACTCCTTCAAGTTTTTTGGATACAGTTTGTGTGCAATCTGTGACTACACAGACTTCAGCTGGTACCTAGTTCAGTTTTAGAGACATACAATTGAAGAAAGTGCCAAGGAACAAAAGCTCTTAACTCTGTCAACCCCAAAGTGATGAAGAGTCCATACTCATCTGTGACACTCAAAGCAATTTATTTCTTGCCGCTTAACTTCAAAAACTTTCAAGATTCTATTTTATGCTTATAGCCAGATGAAGGTAAAAGCTTTTGTGAGCATCTACTTCATTCTGCAAAAGTAGATTTGAATGCTTGAGATTAAAGAGACAACACATTGTCAATGAAAAATAAAAATTACTAGACAGAAAACTATAGAGCCATACTAATGTCTTCCTTATGGTTTGGAGTTTTAAATTCAAGGCATTCAATGTGGTTTGATATTATTTAAGTTTTAAGCATGATTTTAAAATAAAATAATTTGGTATGTGATATTTATGGCTATAAGGACCAGTAAGAGAGTTGGATATAGCCATATTGGGATGGTTCCTGGATGAATCATATTGGAATGGTTCCTTCTTATGCAAGAAAGCCAAGACATTTAAAGGATTAAGTAAAAGTGGGCACTAGGTCATGGAACCAGTAGGCAGTTGGAGCCATAGCTTGGGGAAGAATGCCTGGCAGAGGCCTGTGTGTTAATACTTTGGTCCTCAGCTTGGTGGTACTCATGAGAGGTGAAATCTTCAAGAAGAAAGTCTTAGTGAGAGGTTTTAGGTTATCAGAGGCACGACTTAAAAGGGTGTATGGAGCCTCAATCTCTTTTCTTCCTTTTTCTGTAATATTTTGAGCATAAGTTGAATATTTTTGCAGTGCACATTTCATACACACATTTTCTTTTTTCCATTTTATGTATTTGGGATCAGGTCTCACTATGCAGCCTGGACTCATATGATCCTCCTGTTTTCAGCCTCCGCAGAGCTGGGATTAAAGGCATGTGCCACCATGTCTGGACTTGGTTGCCAGCTCAGGGCACCCCAGAGGAGGGACCCGTGTGGCATGCAGGTTCTGGAATCAAATTCTGGTCTCTGCTCTTGGAAAATCAGGCATTTAGTCTGCTGAGCTAACCTACCGTCCCTTTTTCATGCACATGTTGTCATGTGCTGCTTCATCATCTCAGGAATTCTAAGTGTCCAATGGATCATGAACAGAAATATAAAGAACTGTGAGTTAAAATAACTATCATTTCTCAATAAGTTCATTTGTTACAGGCATTTTTTAAAGTGACTTCCACTGACTACAACAGCAGATAAGGATTTCCAAATGGGTAGGAAAATTGGGTGTCCAATTGGGTGAGTTCAACGAAAAAGCCCTGGGAGAGGAAGGTACCATATAAGTCCTTCATATAAATATTTAAAAAATTAGGAATTAGGACATAAATAAAAAGAAGATCAATGATTTGGGTGCTACAATACTTTACTTTTGAATGATAGTGGAGTAACAGACAATAAATGACCATATGATTTGCAAAGGACCTTAGTAATTTATAGAACAGAAGGAATTGTCTGGAAGTGGCCAAAAAGATAGAGATGCACGTTTCTACTTCCAGGTGAAATGATTTATTTATTTATTTATTTATTTATTTTTTGGCAGAACCAGGGATTGAATCCTTGCACTTGCCAGGGAAGAGCTTATTCTATTGAGCCATCTCCCAGGCCCCCAAAGGGATATATTTAAAGTGGAAAAATAATTGAGGAATGAAAACAAGTCAAAGTGTAAAACAGAAACAATTTGTATATAGCAAACTAGCGAAGGTATACTGCAACACTTAATTTTGCTGATGGAAAAACGAGAATTTCAATGGATTTTTTACAAGGATTGATAACTGGATGATTGAGAATGAGTCAGATTAAGGAACTTAAGGTTATTTAATGAAGAGACTTGAAGGATGACATCAAGACTATTAATTCATTTCAATAAATTTTCCATATATTATTTTATATGTTTTGCACCATTCTCTATTACCTTTGTTACACAGGGTATTACCTGTACAAAGATGCACACATACACACAAAGGAAATGGAATCTGGCATGTAACTCTTGCATCCTAATGGAGAGTTGCACTAATCAAATTTTAAAAGAATTAAATCTTTTCTTTATGTATTTATTTGGTACAAGGGTCTTGCTATGCAGCTCAAACTCACAGTGATCCTCCTGTCTCAGCCTCTCCAGCACTGGAATTACAAGCATGCACTACCATACCCCATTTCAGTGACTGGCAGGGCATGCAGTACTGAGGATGGAACCTGGGCTCTTACACTTGCCAGGCAGGAGCTTAGATCACTGAGCTACCACATGAATCAAATTTTTATCAAGGAACCATATACCAGAGATAGACTACTTGAAAAAGAGGTTAAATTTTGCTCATGGTTTCAGAGGGTTCAGTGCACTGTTGACTTGATCCCAATATAGGAGCATTACAGCAAAAGTGGAGGGAAGGTGCTTAGTTCACAGCATCCTTGGGGTTAGTGCACGAGAGGGAGGGGTACAGAACGCAACATATATGTGAGGATCATGTCTGTATGATCTACCTTTCTGTCTCATGTAGAAGTGTGCTTCAGTGGGAGGCTGTGTGGTTCTGAAGCCAAGCAAGTCCACATTTAAGCTTAAGCATAACAAGTAGCTTGAATATACTTCCATCAGGTGAAAACTAAGTAATAAAGACAAAAAATATTTTAATATGAAGAGAATAAATGTAACATACTTACAGTGTAGAGAACTGGTGTTATCTTAAGAGTTCTTGTTAATGCACAGATTCTTCAGAAAGAAAAAATTTCTAAATCAAGTGATTCTTACGCTTATAATCATTAGTTTGTATCTCAATGATGTAAAATTTCCAAAATTACACCTATGTTATTTAATTTCACTAATTACTATTATAACTCCAAAAGCAGACAATTGTGGTAAAATTAAATGTGCAGTATAACAGAAACATATAATCATGAATGTGATTCTGTTTATGTTGAAAACTCTTGCTAGTAAGATGTTCAAATACTGTAGAATCAATCAATAAAAATATTTCTAACATAAAATAAAATATTTTATTAAGATTTAAACCATAAATACTAATAGAATAATTTTGTAGTCTTTCTTAGAGTAATCATAGGTAGTTTCTCATTTCCAAATACAGTTGGTTATGCTGTAATGCTTGTTTTGAAAATGAATTTATTCAATTTATTCTAAATTGATCGATACAATAAGGAAATGGTCTAGCACAATGCAGACCATTTGGATCGTGTGCAAATTTTCTTAGAAACATTATGTGAACAGTAAAAAATATACCGAGATGAATTGATGTATATGAGAATTATGCAAACTATGTATACTTCTATGATCATATAATTAGAGAATTCATACTCCCTGACAAGTTATTATGTTGAAAATCTTAACTCTTAGGTGATAGTGTTAGGATATAAAGTTTTGAAAGTAACCTGAAATAAGAAACAACTACCTGAGCTGGGAATGATGATGTCCTTTTAAAAGAAAGTCTTGAAAGCCCCTTGCTCTTTTCATCATGTGGGGACACAGCAATAGGACATTATCTGTGATCATTTGATAAGACCTCACAAAGAAGTTCCTTCTTTCAGCCTATTTTATTCCCTGCCTCTCCCCAGACTTGCCATGTACATGTACCCAGTGCATATGAGTAACATCAACATTATGTACTGCAAACATGTACAGGAAAAGGAAGAAGACTAAGAGATGGCTAGAGGGGTGCAAGGTGGAGGAGAGAGAAGGCATGTAAAGGGAACCACGACATATTATGTACTTTTGCCAATCCCTCCAAGGAACATAAACATAACAGACAACACACACATACTACAAAACAAAACAAAGCAACAAGTAGGTCTTTACTAGATACAAAATCTATTGATATTTTTGTTTTGTCATTTTTAGTGAGAATTACTATGACAAATAAATGAATATTGTTTGGAAGTAATCCAGTGTATGGAATATTTTTATAGCACCTTCACCAGGCTAAAGGATCTTTATTTCAGTCACTTCTGTTTTACTACCCACAAGATATAGTCATTCTGGTCTTCAGTTCTCCAACTAAACTTAGATTTCTTTTAAGGTAAAGTGCCTTTAATTCTTCTGGTATTTATGAACATGGTAACTATAAAAGTGGATTATTCTTTTTATTCACTTTACATATTTTTCCTTATTACATGCCAGTTATGAGATTAAATCTTATTCCCTACATTACTTTTGTAAATAATTCTGTGTTTTTTTACTTTAAAATTTTAAATAGGAAAATTTTATGACAAATTGTTAATTTTCACCTCTGAGCCTCATTGCAGGATCATCTACCTTATTTTGACTTCTTTATTATGAACAAAATTAACCTCTAATTTCTGGAAAAGCATAGGGCCTTGGAAAGTCTAAGAGCTTTTGTTTTGTCTCCTTATTATGAAAAAAGGCCAAGTTTTCTGGACAACACAGCAATTACGGAATACAACCCTGCCTGTGAGTCACTGAATCTTTATAGGGAAAGCTCTTTCAAAAATGTTGGACAGCAAGAAAGCATAAAAAGTATTTCTGAAACCAAAAAAAAAAAAGATATTTCAATTGCTAAACCGCTGAGACTTTGAGATTGCCTCCTATATGAACACAAGTTATAGTGTTGTGACTTGTACAAAAGGAAAAAAATATTATTTTGTTTTGTTTTTTGGCAGAACTGAGGATTGAACTCAGGTCTTTTCCTTGCCAGGGAAGAGAATATTCCACTGAGTGATCTCCCAGGCCCTAGAAAAAGTTATTTGTTTGAATCTTCAGTCGAGGATATTCTACCATATGTATTTTTGAGCTTTCAACGTTCATTTTTATTAATTCAACCTCAAGTACTCTTTTAGTTACTTTTCTTGTCACCATGACAAAATATACAACACCCAAAATTAAAAGAAGAAAGGTATATTTTGCTACATGGTTTGTACAGGCCTCAGTCCACTTATGCTTGGTGTCTTAGTTACTCTTCTATCTTTGCTGAGACAAATACCGACACTCAATGAAGGGAGACAAGGTTTATTTAGCTCACAGTTACTGGAGGTTTCAGTCCATATTCAGCTGGGTCCAAGGCAGAGCAGCACATAGCAGAAAGCAAGCTTTCATGGCAGCTGAAAAGAGCAAGAACACAAAAAGAGGAGCAGCAGCAGCTCAAGCAGTTAACTTCTCTTCCCTCTTTACATTGAAATGCAAATTACCTGCCTCAGGGCAGGTGCAGCATGCACACCCACAAAATCTATCACAAACTCCAGAAGCTGCCCCAAGACTGCACGAGGCTTTCGGGGCCACCTCTACACAAATCAAAACACCTGGCTCCAAATCAAGGTAGCTCATGCAGACAGGCAGCACAGAGGAGAAACGGTTCATGGTGTGGCATGAAGAAGGCATCAACCACATGCAGCAAGCTTGTCTTTCTTCTTTTTCACTTATATTCCATCCAAGTATAACCTTAATGCCCCCAACACTCAAGTTGCACTTCCCATGGTCCACTCCAAAAATTACACTAAGCTCTTCATTGGACTGACTTAGTGAAACACACTCCTAGTGCCAGTTTCCAATACTCTAGATCCAGCCAGTTCTGCCTACAAGTTCATGAGACTTTGGGGAAGCATCTAGATATAGGCAATAAATTCATGAAAGGTTCTCCTGGTCAGGTGTGGGGTACTTCAGCTATGCTAATCACATTAATATGATTTCCTTGCACTACCCATTGCTTTCCCTGTGCCCAAATTCTCGCTCTTACAGTTACAAAATAAAGAGTCAGTATTCTTCTCTTGGATGAGCTATATATATGAGGAATGAGAAAATATTTTACTTCGGTTGTGAATAAAAATAGTGTCTTCTTTTTTCTTCAAAAGACTACCTTTTTCTTTGGCTCACTGGAAAACAAATAAAATCTCTTTAGGAGCAGATAGATAATCCCTTCCAGATCTGCTATCTGTACAAAGGCATGCACCTAACTACCTCCTTAATTGCTCTTTTAAATGAAAGCACCAAGAGAAATACAATCTCTGGTTTTCCTGTAATTCAAAAAGTTTATTCAGGAACTTACTTTGTGGCACACCTATTTTCCATCTTCCAGAAATGAGCTAAATTTTATAAATCTATGGATAAGAGCAATTAATCAAATAAATGACAGTTCTTATGGTATTCATAGTCTTTGGAGTTTTGTATTATTTGTGTGCTGTACCCTATGAACTCATATATTTTCTGTAATCCCATGTGATATCTACTATTAATAGCCCGATTCAGTACATACCAATATGAAGCTACAGAAAAGTAGACAATTTTAGGTAACATCATAAATTAATGTAATATATAGTTATATTATTACACTAACTCTAAAGCTAAAATGCAAATATCTTAAATACTCTTATTATTCTCAATATAGTAGTATGCACTACTACCCCTCTCTTTCTTGGTCAAACAAAGAGATTTACTTAAACCAGATGGATTTAATGGTGCAGTTGAATTTAATGATTTTGAGGCATTCAAATAAAAGCAAATTCATAGTATATTTTCAATAGACTCAGAGAAAGAATCTAAGACCAAACTTGATACATTTAAATAGTAGACCATGACCCGGAGTATGAGTCTATGCAATGAATCATGAAATATTAGGAATGAGTAGAGACAGAGTTGCTATGGATTGAAAGGTACATGTCTCCAAAAAAATTCTTTTGGAATTTAAACCCTATATAGCCTACATCTAGATGTTCCCTAAGGTCCCATGTGCTCATAGGTGGGGCTTTGGGTGGCTACCAGGTCATAGGTGTGTATTCCTGGGTTAGTTCAATGACTGATTTAATTAATTTTGGGTGTGGATATTGGATCTATTGGAGAGGAGAGACTCCCTGTGGATATGGGTGACACCAATTAATAGGCCTGTCTGAAATAAAAATGCTAAGAATGAAGTCTTGCTGATTCCACCCTGAAATATTGTGAACCACCATGGCCACCTGCTACACCGCCTTGGCATTGAGCCACTAGGCTACAGTTGTAACTTGTACAAACTGTGAACCAGTAATGTTTTGCACTGTTGAGACATTATCTAAGACAAATCCTGAAATATGGGAAGCAGAAAGTCCTCATGAGACATTAGATGCACTGAACTCTTGATTTCAAAATCTGAACTCCAAAAGGATAGGAAATACTGTCTACTACTTGGATATTATGCAGTATTTGCCATTTCATTATTCCAAAGTCAATGCATGGATGTAAAAAATAAATATAAGTTGGAGACGTATAGACTTTAAATATAAATTTATTAATTTACAGGTATAAAATAGTGTTTGCATTCAATGTGTGTATTTGAAAAATTGGAATAAAGAATTAAGCTAAGAGAAATGCATGAGGCTTTAGTTGTAAATTTCACTGGCACCTTAAACTGTGTACATAGGAAAGAGTGCATAGTTGAAAACGATGTGCTTGAACTAAAACTGTCA
This sequence comes from Ctenomys sociabilis, assembly GCA_004027165.1. Taxonomy (NCBI): domain Eukaryota; kingdom Metazoa; phylum Chordata; class Mammalia; order Rodentia; family Ctenomyidae; genus Ctenomys; species Ctenomys sociabilis. The sequence continues at coordinate 39,133 of PVKA01009646.1, read as the reverse complement.
AAGTCAATGACAGAATTTCAAAGCGTTCCAAATGGTAGAAATTGTGTGCTAAGCGATTCTATGGCTGCGTCTAGATTTCTCTCCAAAGCCTCACTAGGTCTTAGGTGGGGCCGTTTGGAAGTGGCTGAACGCAGAGTGTGTGATTCGGGGATTCACTGTGTGATGCTGGGACCTAGGGTCTATGATTACTAAATCGGTCCACTGATTGTTTCGGCACATTTCTGGGCATGAATGACAGTAAGGCTGGGTGTGAGTGCTACCTGCCCTAAGGGAAGGAAAAAGGGGAGAAAGAGGGCTGCTGCCTCCCTGCCTTTGGCCTGCCATTAGTCCTTCCTCTTCGGTGCTGCTGTCCGCCCTGCCACCCTGCCCGGGGGCCAGCCAACTACAGATTGAGAACCACGCAGATTCCTAATTACACCTTTCCACCCTTAACTGCGAGGATCAGGTATCTTTCTCAACACTAAGGAAAAAGTAAATAACACAGAAAAACCCTGCTTAACAAAATGTTGAATAAAAAAAGGACAGTGGGTTGTATTTTCAAAATATCAAAGAAAAATCTGTAAAAGTATCATTTTATATGCAATAAAGTCTGAAAGTAAAACTGAAGAGTTAAAGTCGTATTAACTTTGGGATTTCATTCAATGAATCTTTTTGAGTCCTTTTGGAGAAAAGCATATTAAGAATAACAAGAGAGAATGTAAGAGAATATTGTACTCTCCCAGCTGATTAAGTGAAATAAAATTTGATGTTCTTTAGATAAACATAAAGTATAAGGAAGCAAACATCCAAATATGTGATAAAGTCAAGCAGCTAATGATATTTACTAAGTAAAATAATAATATGAACATAACAACACTAAATGATAAGTTCTATATGATAACACCATATTGGATTGACATTTTGTGAAAATCAGGCTACTAAAATTAATACTAAAGCCTGGGCAGTTTGAATCACATGGATTTTGGGTTGTTCTGAGTTTTAAGCAATAACAAAGTCCAAGATCAAAGTGCTGATTGTTACAGTGTGTGGAGAGGTCCCCAGATGACTTTGCTGCATCCTCATATGCCGCATGTGCATCTTTTTGTCTTACAAGGAAGCCAATCCTGCCCTGAGAAGCCCACCCTCATGAGTTTTCCAAATCCACCTAGCTCTCAACAGCCGCACCTCTGGATACTCATGTGACACTGCAGTGCTTCTACACAGGCCTTTTGGGGATGCAGTAAGCCCTAGTAGATTTAGCGAAAGCCCAGGGAGAAGGGTATGCTTAGAACAAATATAAGTTTACATAAAATTTAAGAAATAGGAAAGTAATTATGCGTTTTTAAAGTATATGATGCCAATTTGAGTTGTTAACTCATAAACAAAATTTGAATATATAGATCTGAATCAAGTAAGAAAGAAAGACACAAAATACTGCAGCAGTACTTTCAATAATAATCGTAGAAAACACGACATTAGATAGATGAAGATAGATAGCATGTTTTATTTAAGAAAGGAAAATGTATTAAACTCTTCGTAAAAATGAAGATATTGAACTTAAGATACATCAAAATAGAGCTAATAATGTGATTTTTAAAAATATTTTTAAACAAGGAAATCATGGGATTTGGGAGATAGCTCAGCAGTCTGAATACCTGCCTGGCAACTGCAAGGACCAAGGTTCAATTCCTAGTACCATCTGCTACACCAGCCCCATGCCAGGCTTGCCACTGACACCAAGCAGGGTGGCCAATGCCTGTAATCCTAGCACTGGGGAGGCTGAGACAGGAAGATCACTAAGAGTCCAAGCTGGAGAGACTGCACCAAATAACTAAATAACTTAAATAAATAAATAATTTTAAAACAAATTAAAAACTTAAAAATAAATAAAAATAAACAAGGAAGTCAAAATTGTGTAAACCAAACAGATGTGTAAGATGTAATAAATAAATGCAATACAAAGAATCCTATAGCATTATTGTAAAATTAGCAAATCTATAAGAAACCTTCAGATGAGGTAAAAGAAACATTATCATTCAAGGAAATTCAAACCAATAATATTTAATCACCATGAAAATATATGCAAAAGATAAAAGGCCCTCAACACATATCAAGCAATACTGACCAATCATAGCATGTATAATTTTAATTTCAAATATCCACAGACTAAGTGATAGATAAATAAATCAAAAAATATACCCTAGTATATGTATATTAAGCTTATAAATAACTTTGACCTAATTTTAAAATTTTATCTAAGATACATCTGTTTTCACTTTCTTTTTTAGTAAGAAAAATAATCACAATGTAGATTTTTCCACCAGCACAATTGTGGCTAAGTGAGGTGCTGCTCAAATGAAATCTTATGGCCAGCAGACTGCTAATGATTTATTACATGTAAGATCCTCATAAAAAGTATTCAAGTTCTTACTCTCAAGTCAATGTGATTAATTGCAAGGGGAGAAATGTAGTAAGGGCTTTGGAATTGGGCCCACTTCATGTAACACGTACTTTAGGATAACTCAAATAACAAGAATGTCAAAATACTTGAGATTAACATGCAGCTCCTGTTCTAAGAATTAATTCTTCAGTATATTTGCTTCTGAAACACCTAAGTACTAAATGTAGATTTTTCTTCCAAGGTGTCTTGTTAGAATATTCAAACTCTCTCAAGCAAAAAATAAATACTAGCAATTGATATTATTACTTTTAATCTAAGAAATATATACTACAATTCCACAAAATTAATTCAATAAATATTTTATGCTTATAAAAATACTACCTGGCATCTGCAGTTTTAAAAACTGTTACTATTCAGAGGCATGGCAGCAGATGGGATCCATGTTCCTTTCTTATATTTGATTTCTTTTCAACTTGGCTCCCGTTAACCTTTGCAACTTGTTCAATGAGAAAGTCTAGTGAACTGTATCACCATACGCAATTAATGGTTGAGTGGTCTATAATAAATGAAAATGCCATCACAGCTTAGCAATTAGCTTATGGATCATGTCCAACCTACTTAGAAAGTCTTCTGTCGGCAGCACTTAAATATGCTGGGTGATTTAAATTATACTTAAAGCAAGAGGCCATATTCAATTACTGGTGGGTTCATTGTGTGGAATTGTCACCATTATGATTAACAGCCCTTACGAAAAACAATTAATATGGTATCTTGTTGCTAGGTCAACTATAAAAGCTAATTCCATTGAAGAAGGAATTATGTTCATCAGTACACACCCTTTTAAACGTTTACATCCAAAACACAAATATGATCCTTTAAAAAAAAAAAAAAAAAGAGTTGTAAAACTTATGTGGCAAATGTATCTCCAAAATTAACCTAGCATTAAAAAAAAATTGTCATGTACTTTTCTTGCTAGGTAAAAAACAAAAACTTAGTGACAAGTAAAAAGGAAATAGCAGCTTCACTTTACACAAAATAGGTATATTCTCACTTTAGATCTATTTTGGAGAAATCAATTACTTATATTAAATGGAGGAATTGCAGCTAGATCAAGGTATTTGACTTCTCATGGAAGAGTTCATGTACCAGAGAGACATGTTTCATATTAAAACCAGTAGCACAAAACAGAAATAACTATCATCTCTCACTATACCACTGAGTTAAAAAGAAAATGTGGAACAAAGGAGCACAGCCTTTTTCAGCAAATGTTTGCAGTAGAAATACGAAAGAGCTGTTCTTGACTTGCTTATAATCCTCTGGGAAAGGTGAGAGAAAACAGCACTTTCCTCTTTTGAAAATCACCTTCTGTTCATATTTACATTTTTCCCTGAAGGATATAGATTTAACATCATTCTCTTCTATGAAGTTCTTGGAATCAATAGGTCAGTGTTGTATAATGAGGTGTGAAATATATATATATATATATATTTATTTATATATATATATATATATGACTTAACTACTTTTCTTATATTGTTGGGGCAAACAAATATCTGATACCCACAATTAAGGAAAGAAATGTTTATTTAGCTCACAGTTTGTGGACGTTTCAGTCCATACTCGTTTGGCTCCAAGGCAGAGTGGCAGATGACAGAGGGCACCAGTTCATGGTGGCTGAAAATACAAAGAGCAAAGGGAGGTGCAGTGACAGTGGCAGCTAGCAAGCCTCTCTCCCTCCCTTGCATTGCCTTCAGGCTGTCTGCCCCAGGCTGAGTGTAGCACACTCAATCTCAGTGGATCATGAGTTAATCACAAATTCTAGAAGCCTACCGCAATGACCCTGAACTTGGTAAGTAGGTTCTTAGATTCACCAGAAATGAAGATTATTCTCCCTCAGCCTCTTGAATTCTAGTATTATAGAAACTAGCATTCTCACTAAAATTGTTTTTTCCTAAATTGGCAATTATACCTACTTGCAGTCTCAGAAGACTATTTTGGAAATTTCTATATTTTAAAGTTTACTATCTTATTAGCTAATTCTTTATAATATGCCTTTACTATAAAATTTAAGTTTCTTTCATTATGAATTATTATTAATCTAAGACTTTCTTGTGTCTTGATAGAAAGGAAAACTCAAAAATAAGTAAATTCTAGAGTTGAAAAACAAATAAAAATTCAATCTATCTTTTTATTATGTCAGTGATTAACTAGTATCACCTTTAAGTAACTTGGTGAGTTGGTTTATTCTGTCCCTTGCTTTTACAGAAAAACTTAATGATGAGACTGTGTAAGGATGTTCTTTTACAGATTTAAAAATTATGCAGGTTTATTTTGCTTTTTTCACATCTTATAGCAATAAAATATATAAGTAATACATCACAATCATTTTAAAATGGTTAAAGGGTGGCTATGCTTTAACATGACACATGACAAAATTTTATTTAGCTGTAGAGATAGATTAAGGTTCTAGTGGATTCAGTGTCAGAGAAGGACCCATTTCCTAGTCCACAGATGACCCCTCCTTTCTGTGTACCTACACCTAGTATATGCAAGAAAATGATGTTGTAGCATTATTCTTCATGGAGACACGAATACCATTGATGAGGGCCACATCAGCTAGAACTAGTCACCTCTCTCTACACCCACCTTCTAATATCATCAGCATAGAGATTAATGTTTTAACATTTTTGGGAAATTAGACATTTACATTGTAGCACTCATTTTGCCCAACAAATTTATACTTATTCAGAACAAAAAATGATACTAAGTGACGTGTACCAGAGGTAAGCTAAATAGTATCATCCAAAAATGTTATCCAGCAAATGATTTCTACATAAGAACCCATCAATATATACGCAGTGATATAAGACTCAGAAGCAGCAAGAATTAGATCAGTTTGTTTGGCCAAGACCAAATAATAGATTTTTAACTGTCTTCCAGCAGAAGCAAATCAATTGGACATAGATTAGGTTACTGACATGGGTAAAGGCTAAAGTAAACAAAACAATACTAATCAACCAAACCAAAATGACTGATACCTCCAATTTATACAGAACTGTATGGTTTACAAATTATGTTTGAAAAACGACGTTTTATTAACTCAGAAGAACATTTTAAAAATATTATATTTTATTTTAACCATTATATGGTTCAGGAAGGAGATTTCTGAAAGCTTAAAGGCCTTTCACAAAAATCTAAACCATGAATATTTTATAGCCCTACTTTAGGATTGGCAAAGTGCGTCCCTTATTTCAGGAACATAGTCTTTGTAAGAAATGCAGACTATTAGACCTCAGTACTACTGAATTAAAATCTGCCTTACAAATGTAATATTTTGTTATAGAGACATATGCATACATCATAGGTACATGTTTTATGATATCAAATACATAAATAAGATGAATTATAATGTATTAAAATATCATATGCATATATATATATATATATATATATAATTTTGACAAATACCAGCCTAATGCTCTTTACTCTGTGCTGTGGCAACAGTTACAATAATATACCAAGGTATAACTTAACATGATGGAGTGTTTCTAGAAAGGTCAGAGATTAATATACAAACCTGTATTCAGAGAGCCGAGTAAACACAAATCATGACAAACATTTGAGTATTTTTAATGCATTTAGCACATGGTCCACAGGGTCTCGCTGCACAGATTGGAGTCAGAGTGAGCCTCCAGTTCTCAGCCTTGGAAGCTCGGGGACTGCAGGCGAGCACCACCACGCCCAGTCTCACTCACCTTCTCAGTGTGCCCCAGGGGCAGAGCTGGCACTGCACACCAGGGATGGAACCTGGGGCCTGCATCTGCCTAAGCAGGGGTTTTGGTCCTCTAAGCTAGCTGGCCAACCTGAGAATTTTTAGTCATTTTGTAAAAGACAAATGATTTATTTCATAATAAGGACCTTCAAAATCAATGACAAATAGAAATGGAGGGAAATGAAGTTTCATAGTAGGGTTTATAAAACTGATATTACAATCCAGATGATTTGTGAAACCTTTCATGGAGCTCTCTGAAGCTTTCATCCCCTACCATTGCAGTGCTTAGCGAGTTCTTGTATTTACTTGAACAGAATTTGCTAATTGTGACAAATACTTAAAAATACATAAAATTAAAATGAGTCACAGACCATCATGCCAGAGAATGATTAGAAATTGCAATTCTCATGACTACCAGATAAATTTAGAGTGTATGTTGCACTGAGGACTGAATATACTGAAGGTCGAGTCCTCTATGAAGCGCTATTTGTTCTATTTATTTTACCTTGTATGTTTACTGTGTTACTTAATGTGTTTGTGTTCCATGCTAACATTGAAAGCTATCCTCGAGTGTTTTACAGGAGAAACACTAAAGAATACAGAAACATTTACTTTAGTTGGGGTTGATGTTTGTCTTATAGTTTTTCAACATGAGGTATATGAAAAATGACAACAAAAAAAGAATGTTCTCACTAGACTCAGATGACAGTGTATATCCTAAAACAGGTGAACAAAACTTTGTTTAGGCTTGAGAAAGGTAGATTATTCCTAAGTCTTGAATATCTGACTTTGTAAAGTAGCCACTTTTATGTTGGTTTCACATTTAAGATGAGAGTTCATGCGTTTCATAAAGATTCATTCTGGATATTGACAAAATACACTAACTTTTTTCTGAAAATTCAGTTCTCAAACAGAATACAGCTTCACAAAGAAGAAAATACTTAATAACTCCAATGATTATTTGGCTTCTTATACTAATTACTGTCATCAGCTTTCATATTGAAATGATAGATTCAAAAACACTTAAGGAACTTAAGGTTAATTGAATTAAGGCTAAAAGAAATTTGTGAAGGTACTTTTACATCTGCATCAAAAGAAAAGTAGACACATAATATATTGAAAACTCATGGCATGTTAGCTTCTATCTGTCCAGTGATGGTTAATTTTATGTCACTTATGTCACTTCTTAATTAATTAATTAATTAACTTATTAATCGATTTGAGATATTACCCCAGTAATTCACGAATTTGCCTGGCCTGGACCTGAAGTCACATCCTCTGACCTCACCCTCAAAAAGTGCTGGAATTATGCCTAGTGTGAAAATAAAATAAGCAATATTTCTTCTTTTGACCATTTCTATAATAAATATTTACTGAACGAACAAGGCAAACAAAACTGTCACTTCAATGGAGACTATCAGATGGAATTGACTAATTTAATGGAATGCAATACAATAAACTATATATTCTCATCTGTTAATATATGCCAGTAGGAATTTAAAAATTAAAGTGATAAAGACTGAGAGATTACAGAAATTTATTTACATATGATATGCAAAGATGTGTTAAGTGAGAAGATGAGGATCCCAGGAGGGAAAAATGGTAATAAATCATTAAAATACCTAGAAAATAAAATCTGAGGTAGAAAATACCCCTTCAAGGTATGAAAATTAATTGTACATTCACACACATACACACACACACACACCAAAAAATTATTGATCTGATATAAAATATATAGATTTAACTCAGATGCTGTGCCAGCCCTGCCCCCTGGGTGCCCTGAGACAGCGATTGACACTGGGCATGGTGGCACACACCTGTAATACCAGCTCTTGGGAGACTGAAAACAGGCAGATCACTAAGAGTTTGATCTAGTAGTGAAACCCTGAACACCCTATGGACCCTTCCCTAAAATACAAAAAAGATTTAACTCAGAAAATTTTATTTTTCTTTAGTATTATTTCAAAGATTACTAAAATCAACCTTAAGAGATATATCTGTACTACTTTAGTGAAAATTTTTGATATATGAGAAAAGAATTTGACATAATTTTATTAACTTGGCTGATTTTATGCAAGTCATATTGGCTGTACATTGAACCCAGAGCTTTCTGAGTAATAAGGGCTTTCTTACTCTTACAAGTATTTTTTTAAATATATTTGCTATAGGATCTCACTCTGCAGCTTGGACTTGTAGTGATCCTCCTGTATTTAGCCTCCTCAGTGCTGGATTACAGACATGCTCCACCATGCTGGCTCAGCACACTTAGGGACAGGGCCTATGTGACATCCAGCCAGTTTTATTGTTATTGTTATTCTATGTTTATTTTATTTTTTGGAACCAGGAATCAAATTCAGGACCCTGCGCTCACCACAGAAGTGCTTATGCTGCTGAGCTATCTCCCTAGCCCTCTCACCATTTTGTATACAGCCCATAGGTTGTAAATATTCTTGGGCATTGAAAGAAAATAGAATCGAATTTTGAAAATATTTGTCATAATTATACAAGGTAGTCACTATGTTGAGCCCTAGAAGCAAATATGTCACTTAAATGTTTTACCCATGATACTGATAAAATAATTTTAGGCAAAGAATTAATTATCTGGCCTTATAGTCAAATTGGGTCCAATATTCTTTCAGGGACTTCTAGAACTGATAACATTATTACCTGCATATTTGTGGGTTCTGATCAGTGTTCCTGAAGTTATAACAATAGGCTCCACTTTACCATCTATTCAATCAAGGTCCTACAGAAAATTGGAATAGATGGACTCTATCTGAACTTGATAAAAGCCATCTATGACAACCCAAAAGCTCATATAATCCTAAATGGGGGAAAAACTGAAACCTTTTACTCTTAAATCAGGTACAAGACAAGGATGGCCTCTATCACCCCTCCTATTCAATATAGTCTTGGAATCCTTAGCAACAGCCATTAGAAAAGAGGGAGAAATAAAAGGAATAAGAATAGGTAAAGAAGAAGTTAAATTATCACTATTTGCAGATGACATGATACTTTACTTGGAAGACCTCAAAAATTCCACCAACAAACTACTAGAATTGATATGGAAATTCAGTAGCATAGCAGGATACAAAATCAATACTCAAAAGTCAATAGCATTGCTCTACACAGATAACAAGCACATTGAAAGGGAAACAATAGAAACAATAGCTTTTACAATAGCACCGTGGAAAATGAAATACCCTGGGATTCACTTAACCAAGGAAGTCAAAGATCTTTTCACGGATCTTCTTACAACATCCTAAGAAAAGAGATTATAGAGGATTTCAGAAAATGGAAAGATATATTCCATGCTCCTGGATAGGAAGAACCAACATCGTGAAGATGGCCATACTCCCAAACTTATTGTCCAGATTTAATGCAATCCCTATCAAACTGCCACCAACATACCTACCAGATATAGAGAAATCATTCCTAAAATTTGTTTGGAACCACAAATGACCTAGAATAGCAAAGGCATTCTTGGCCAATAAAGACAAGCCAGGAGGCATCACAATTTCTGACTTGAAATTATACTACAAAGCCACTGTGATAAAATCAACATGGTATTGGTAACAAAATGGACCTGAGGATCAGTGGAATAGATTAGAAGATACAGAGGCATCTACAATCACACTCAGCCATCTGATCTTTGACAAAGGGGCTAAACAAGCTCACTGGAAGAAAGCCTCTTTAACAAATGGTGCTGGAAAACATGGCTTTCTGCATGCTGAAAACTGAAACTTGACAAAGCTCTATCACCATGCACTAAGTTAAAGTCAAAAGGGATTAAAGATCTAAACATTAAAACAGAAACACTCAATCTCCTGGAATAGAAAGTAGGAGGAACTCTTGAAGACATAGGTGCAGGTGAAGAGTTCATGAACAAATATATATTCGCATGGGAAGCACTTGAAAGAATCAACAACTGGGATCAACTCTTAAGGAGCTTCTGCGTGTCAAAAGAAATTGTCAACAGAGTGAAAAGACAACCCACAAATTCTGAAAAAATCCTAACTAATAAGCATCAGACAGAGGTCTACTGTCTAGAATATATAAAGAACTAAGATATAACAGGGCCCTCAAATTTAAAGACCCAATTCAGAAATGAGCATCTGAGATGAATACACACTCCATAGAGGATGAAATTAAAGAAGCAAATAAATATATGAAAAAATGCTCCACATCGCTAGCCATTCGTAAAATGCAAACAAAAACAACAGTGAGATACCATCTCACTCCAGAAAGAATGGCTATCATAAGGAAATCAACCGGGCCAGGGAGATGGCTCAGTGGAGTAAGCACTTCCCTAGTAAATGCAAGGAACTGAGTTCAATCCCCGGTTCCACCAAATAAAAACAAAAACAAAAAAAAGAAAAGAGGAAATCAACCAACAAATGTTGGAGAGATTTTGGGGAAAAGGGACTGCTGGTGGAAATGTAGACTGGTACAACCATTGTGCAGTTCAGTGTGGAGACTTCTCAAAAGAGTAGGACTAGAAATCCCATTCAAGCCAGCTATCCCCCTACTGGGAACTTTCCCAAAGGAACTGAAAACATTGTATCATAGTGATATATGTGTACCTATGTTTATAGTAGTGCAATGTGTGACAGCAAAATCTTGGAAACAACCAAGATGTCCATCACATGAGGAATGGTTGAAAAAGATGTGGTATTTCTGTATAATGGAGTATTACTCAGCTATTAAGAATGATAAGTTTGAAGCATTTATACTGAAGTGGATGCCACTTGAACATATACTCATAAGTGAAATAAACCAGACACACGTGTGTAAATATCGTATAGTCTCCCTAGTATAAGAAGCAAAAAGCAGAAATACAAATGCAAACATACAACAACAACTAAAATCAATTGAGTCCGATAAGGCAAAGTGAATGGCATATACTGCAGGATACTAATCAGCTTTTCTTCTGGATGGTTAACAACCTAAGTTAACAGATCAAAGTTGGAGAAATAGAAGAGCCACAAGGCCAGCCAACATTTTGGCCCTAGCCTTTCAAGGTCAGCGAAGACTCAGGACATAGGAGAACCTGTACTGCAACATCATGAAACTCAGTTGAGCTCCAAATTTTCTGAACAAGGAGATTATGGAGCCGCAGTGGAAAGAGATCGAAATTCTATCATGTGCCTGGGGAGAGTTACATGGAGAGAAAACTTTCTCTCAGGTTCTCCCAGTGAGCAAACTGGTCAAGCATTGGCCGTGACTCATCCACATGGATGACACAGACAAAGGATCTGCAGAATAAGGTATAGGACTAGAAGATAAACCCTGAGAGGACTTCACTGACCTCATAAGAAACATAAAGTACATGTGTTGGTATATTATTCTTGCTCTATCTAGGTCTTAACCATCCAGCAGAAAAGTATAAAAATGAGGTGTACACCATGGGGCCATAATAATAAGTTGAGCTATAAATGGCTATGATCAACAACTTCTTCAGATAACTCACTCTTGTTGTGGAATTATGGACTGTGTTGGATTGTGTTCTTGAGTTCAAGCACCTAAGTTAGTTGAATAACAGTGGAGTTCCCATCTTTGACAGGTCTAGACAAAGGAAGTGGTACAGAAAGGAAGAATCATGATGTGTGTGTATGGACAGTACAGTTGGGATAGACAACACTGTGTTTCTACATAATTCTATAAGAGGCAAGATTTGCACTAATGGTGGTTGGACAGGATATTATGTTGGCTTCTAGTACTATGGACAACCTTGATAGGAAAATATCAAGGTAGAAAGTATTAATTATTGAATCTTTGATGTAATTCAGGTATGAAAATAAAATACGCAAAGAGCTACATTCTTTATTTACAGATAAGAGACATACGGTGTAATAATGTCTGTAAGTATAATATCATGTATGCACCTCCTATGATACCAAAACATTATGAAAACAGAAAAAAAAGAAGTTTTTTTGTATTTCAGTAACACGTATTTCCAAATCTTGCTATTTTGAGTCATACAAATCAATGATTAGGCATCAATTTATGTTGTATAGCCAATAGTCTTATTTATTTCTTTTGTTCAATTTTTTTCTAGTATATTCATTTTAAAAGAAATTAGCAAGATAGACCAGCAGACTAAGCACCTGCTTGGGCAAGTGCAGGGATTGGGGTTGGATCCCAGCACTGCAGACTATGCCAAATCCACTCCCAGGCATGCTGAGCTAGCCACTGAGTCCAAGAGCATGGTGGTGCATATGTGTAATCCTAGACCTAGGGAGCATGAAATAGGAGGGTCACTGAGAGTCTGAGCAGTGTTGTAGTGAGATCCTGAACCAAAAAGATTTAAAAAAAAGAAAAGAATAACTGATATAGAATTTGAAAAGGAAATAGTAGGAAATTAGCAATGGTTTGTGTACCAGATATATTTCATTCTTTTCTTTAAAGTAGTTGCTCAGATTATAAAAGGCATAAAACACACCTGATTTTTAGTTGCTCTTTCTCAGCTTGTATATTTTTCATTGTGTTTCTTGCACTGGCCAGTATATTCAATACACTATTGAAAGAATTGTTGATAAAGAACATCCTTATCTTGTTCCTTATATTAACAAGACTTCAAGTTTCTGCATACATTAGTTTCTAAATATATTAGCTACAGTGTTTATTGGAGAGCCTTTACCTCTGCAACTGCATTCCTGTGAGTCTTGAATCACTAATTGCTTTTGGATTGCGACAAACACATTTTTCTGTATATATTGACATATTCATGAATTTGTCCTTTGATGTGACTGACTCATCTGTTGATATAATAGACTAACTCAATTGGTTTTCAAATATTGAATGAGTCATGTGTACTTGTGGTAAATCTCACTTGTTTGTGGCACATAATTTTTATATTATTAGCTTTGACTTGATAATATTTATATCCATCTTCATAAGAAATATTAGGCTATAGTTTCTCTATTTTTGATAATGTTTTAATGTTTGTCATCCAGCAATAATGGTGAACATTTTAGACTTTTCAATAATAACAAACATACAGCTTGGGCATACATGCCGAACGTTCACCACCAGCGCCATATAATATGAGTTAGAAAATATTAAAAGTGTTTCTATCTGCTGTAAAGAATGAAGAAATTTAATTTAATTTCTCTATTTGATTTGAGTATAATTCACCATTTAATCCACATGCACTTACTATTCTTTTTTGTTTTGAAAGGGTATTATTTATAGATTCAATTCTAATAGACAAACATCTGTGTTAAACTCGTTCCTGTTGGTGGACAAAAGATCTGACACCCACAACTTGAAAGAGGGGAAGTTTACTAAGGTCAGGGATTTAGATCATGCAAACCAAAGGCTGGCTCCACAGGAGGGACATCATGGTGGAAGGATGCTTGGCAAAGCTGCTGAGATTGTAGCAGCCAGAAAGCAAGAGTACAGTGCCAGAGAGGAAAGGAAGAGTTACTCGGCCAAAACCTCAAGGTCACGACTCCATGCTACACTGAAACACACCAGAAGTGTGTCTGTTTTTCACTGGTACAGCTGTTTCACCAAACTGACAACTGAGCTTAACTGACAACTGAGCTTAACTGTCATAAAAAGTATTCAGATTTTTCAGTTCTTCTTGTGGGGGTTTTGGAATATTTAATCTGTCAAGTAATTAGTCCACTTTATGCAGGTTATATTTTTTTGACATGAAATTTTGAATACTGCATGATTATCCATTAATGTTCATGGATCAGAATTGATGTCCTTTCTCATTTTTCATATCTACAATTCATATCCATTCTCCTTTGTTGGTTAGAGGATTATTGATTTCTTTGAACTTTTCAAAGAAAAAGATATGTCTTCATCCATATTCAATACACTAATGAACCACAATAAAGAAAAATCCTAATTTTTATTCCACTGTTTTAAATATTTAACTGTTGGAGGTTCTGTCATAAAGTTATACCACTTTTCTTTTATTAGGAATCTATTCTTGTCTGTCATGTTGACATACTATCCATGTGAAAAACTGCTAGTGAAAAACAACTTAAAAGAAGAAAACCTCATTGCCACTCAGTGCTTCAGAGATTTCAATTTATGGTTCTTTTTACTATTGGTTTTAGGTCTGAGAAAGAATATCGTGGCAGGGTCATGCATAGCTCACTTCATGGTAAACAGGAGTCAGAGAAAGAGAAAACTTCATGGAAGGAGACACATCACTTCCAGATCATGTCCCCAGCTACGTGCCATCTCATTATCAGCTCCCACTTTCCAGTGTTTCCACCACTTAACAGCTTAACTGGAAGGCCATGAATTATAAATCGACCAAAGGATTAATTCATCAGTGAGGTCAGGACATTCATTATCCAGTTGGTTCTCCAAATCCTGGCTTGTGAACCTTGCTGCATTTGGGGAACAAGTCTTAGACACGTGAATTCCTGGAGGAAAAGTTCAGATCCAAGCCATAAAGCATCTATTTCATCCAATAGTATATTAATCATAGTTATTATCTTAGTATATTAATCATAATTATGTTAAATCCCTGATATGACTGGCTTTGGTTTCAATAGTAACTCTGTATTTTCAAAAAGTATTTTCTATGCATGTAATTTTTGTTTTTTGAAAGCTAGACATGATATACAGGGTAAAATGAACTGCTGTAAATAAAACTTTAGTGCTATAGTCCTAAAGGGATGTGCAGAAGTAAGTGAAGTATTGTGTAACTGCATCATTATATCGTAGTCTTTTGGTGAGTCTGTACTTACTTATGAAAGCCTCATGTCCTGCTGCTAAGAGAAACAGGATGCCCAAAATGGGCTGAACTTTGGTGTTTCTCTTCTTTTAAATCAGGAGTTTTCCTTCAACAGATTAGCTTCTGTTTAAACAGTTTCTCCAAGGAAGTACCTTGTGAATCTCTAATATACTGTCAAATAATTCCTTTTCTCTTTTTCCTGATAAAAGTTTGAAGGAATTTTTTCTCTAATAATCACTGTGATCCCTCTAATTCAACTCCTGGAGGTAAAATTCACAATTAGAAGTGTTTTCTAGAACTCTACATGGTTTGATTTTTTTTTCTTTCTTTTTTTTTTTTCTAACTTTCAGAGTTGTCAACACTGAATTTCCAGCAAGTTGTCAGTTAGCATTTATTAATCCCAATCCCAGCCTTGCTGCTAAAGAGATTTCCACTCTTCAGTTTGAATTAACATCTGTCTCTCCTGTAGATCAGTGTTAATTATTCTAGAATAATTTTCAAACTAATTTCTTAATATTAGTTTAAGTTAGTTTATTTTTATTTTTTTAATTTTATGTATTTGGCACAGAGTCTCACTATGCAGCTTGGACTCATAGTGGTCCTCCTGTTCCCAACTTCCCTAGTGCTGGGATTATAGCCTTGAGCCACTATGCCTGGATTTGATCCCTGGATTAGCACTCCCCAGGATGCAGGCCCAGCACAGCATGCGGGACTTGAGATTGAACTCTGGTTCCTTCAAAAGTTAGTTTACTTTTAATAAGTACAGATCTAGAATTTAATTTCTCACATGAAAGCATTTTAGCACTCCCCTTCTATGATTTTTATATTTGACATTTGACTTTTACTTTGTAGAGTCTCTCAAGTCTCTACAAAGAAGAATGGCTTTGTCATTCACGAACTTAAGATATACATGTAATTTCAGCATACAATTACATTATATCACAGCATATAAGAAAGACAACACTAAATCTTTATTGATTTTAGATTTGTTTTGATGCTAAATTGCACCACCACACCTGGTCTCCCAATACACATTTTATTGTGCTTCAGAACTTTGCCTTAAAAAAAATAATATTTAACTGAAATAATTTACTAGCTATTTATTCTTAGTGCTTCTTACAGTAGTCAATGTTCTACATAAGGGGCCAGGGAGATGGTTCAATGGAATAAGCACTTTCTTGACAAGTGCACAGGCCTACGTTCAATCCCTGGTTCAGCCAAAAAATATATATATATTTTTTTTTTTTACATAAAATCATCCATAAAACTGACACTTTTTGGCTGCAATAAGGATTGTACCCCAAGTCTCAAATAGCAGGCAAGCAGTCAACAACTGAGCAATACTTCTATGTAAAAAAATAATTATCTTATAAAGCATTATTAATTTTAAATGTTAAAGCAAGTTGTAGGTTTAAGTGAAGATACCTGTAAGTTACATTTGTTTTGTGATTTTATTATGAATTAAAGATCTTTGTTTTGTTAAATAGCAAATTAATTTCTTCTTTACTATAATTCAACATATGACTCAAGGCATAAATATAAAATCCAAAGATACAGGGCTAGAGAGATAGCTTGGCGGTCTAAGTGCCTGCTGGCAAAGCTCAAGGACCTGGGATGGATCTCTTATACCTCATGCGGTATTGGTCTGGGAACCTCAGGAGTGGTGTGGTGTGCTAACAACTGAAATGAGGTATGGTGCTGCATGCATGTAATCACGGAACTGGGGAGGCTGGGACAGGAGAAGCACTGTGGATTGGAGCTGCATAGCAAGACCCTGAATAAATAAATAAATAAATAAATAAATAAATAAATAAATAAATAAATAAATTTTAAAAGTTAAAACAAATAAACAAAAACTCCTTAATCCTGTATGATGGAGCTGGAAAAAAAAAAAAAGCCAGCCTAGGTTCTACAAAGAGGAAACGACACTCTACACTTTGCTGAAAAGTGATCATGAGAAGGAGTTGATGCCTAAGGAATGGCTCAGATCATTATGCAACACTATATTCATGTGCATTTAATTCTCAAAAGGAAAAAGGATTCCCGGCTAAAGGTGTCAGCACACTACTAAGTGGAATAAAAGGAGGACTAAACTCCTCAGTTAAACATATTTCTTTGAATAAATATTTTATTACAAGGTAATTTGAAAATATATTTTAATTGTAAATAATTTTAATGATTTTGATTTATTGCTTATTTCTAACATATAAGGTTTTTAAAAAAACACATCTATCCTCACAAAAACTATAGCAACAGAACCAGCACACTACAAATCAACTTTCTTTATGGAGCCTTCTAAAAATTGAACTGACTAGATAAGCTTCCATGTGAGAAGCAGGTAGATCAGTGTGTTCAGGACAAACAGAGCAAATGACCTGTGGCAAGATCTGGCAGAAAGTCTTTTTGCAACTTCAGTAAATTGCTGCTCTGTGGACCAATGCAAGAGCTAAGAACACCAACATGACTGAAGCATTCGTTTGCTGCCGAGAGCCTGCAAACAGTCTTCTGATGAAGAGCAGAGAAAATCCAAGGTTGGTGTTGTCTATGGAGGAAAAAATAAAATGATAGCTTGAGAAATACTGAAGCACAAGAAAATAACTTTAAATAAAGCCTATGTTACTCAGATAAGTACCAAACTTCATATCTTGTATGAAATTTTAAATAATCAGAAAAGCAAACATTCACACATGAATACAGTTAAGGGTGACTGCAGTTAGTTTTAAACATCACAACTTATTTAAAAATTATTTTATTGAGAAACAAATAGCAATGCGACCATAGGAAATGTAATAAAAAACCTGATGACAAAGAAAAGTTTAGGTCCTGATAGATTCACGGCTGAATTCTACAAATATAACAACTTAGGATCTTATAAATTATTTCAAAATTTAGGTGGAGCAAAAATAAATAACAGGGAATTATTTGATCATTGCCATACCCCTAAAAATATGGTATTACTATATTTGTATTTTATTATGTAAATTATTTGTAGACTAGTTAGCAAATATAAGCAACATATCCTTTTTGCTATAAGTTAGCTCAGAATTGTGTTAAATTCTTCTGGAATGCCATGTCCACATAGTTATTTAAAAATTTAAAATTTATAATCCCTCTTCCACCAATCTAGTGTCATATGCAGAAAAAATTAATCAAACTGGACATTGTTAAATGTACAAAGAACAAATTATAATAGTGTTTCTTTCAACCCAAATATTTACCTTATTTTATCTTGTTTTGTGATACAATTCACAAAAATCCAAATTCTGGATTTAAAAAATTAAAGCTTAATAGTCCAAAACCAATATAAGTCTTAAAACACTTTTATTTTAAATTTGCTAGTTTTCAACTTTAAATGAAAATGAACATTTTCATCTTTGAGGAAAACAAATATTCCAAGCCAGCCAGATTAGTAAATACAGCAAAAAACATATTAAGAAATATCTATTTTTCCTTTCAGCTTTATTTAGGTGGTGAGTGCAGTTCACAATGATGCCATCCACTGTGGGAGCTGACAGAAGTACGTAAGACATCTGAATCCATTTTCATCCTTCGCCCCTCCTGTCCCTGCCTGTTCCTTCCATTTCTTGGTCCTAGGGCAGGTGATATAGATCAGCAGTCTGAAGCACCTGCTTAGGCAGGCTTAGTCAGGTGCTCAGGGACCATAGTTTGATCTGTGCCCCACGTGCTGTGCCATAATTAAATAAAACCATTTGTTGGTCCCTTCTCATTAGCAAAAACTCTATCTCCATTTGTCTTCAATTATCCTTTTATTCCATTCTCTTAACCTCCCCAGTTTCTCCCTCCCCTGCATCTGCTGTCTTGCTCCCAGTGGAAGAATTTCTCCTTACTTTTTTTATTACCTGTCTTTTGCTTTGCTCTTTATTTATGTTCTGAGTTTCTCATATAAGAAAAACTATGTGATACTTAAGCTTGTGTGCCTCATTTATTTAACAAAATATTATGCTGTGAAAGTACATCTATTTACCTATGAAAAGCTGAAATATATCTTTCTTTATTGCAGAGTAATATTCCACTGCATATTAATACATATTCTCTTATGTGTTTCTTTGTTGATTGCGTATAGGCCATATACGAAATTGAGGCATTATAAATTGTCAGAAACAGGGAAAAATGGATAACCATCTCAACAGGCACAACAAAATTAACAAAACCCAACATCCATTCGTGGTAAAGAATTCAGAAGGAAATAGTTAAAAAAGTAGTTTATCTCATTGTCATAAAAACATTTATGATAAACTCTCTGTCAACATATTAAATGGGGACAAAATAAAAGCTCTAAAATCAGGAACAAAATCAGCATCACCATTCCTGTTTAACATGGTCTTCAGAGTATGTTAAAGCAATAAAATGAGACAGAGAGAGAGACAGAGAGCAAGAGAGGCAGAGAGAGATAAGAAAGAAAAATTAATGTACACTAATAATAGACTCATTAAGAAAGAAATTAGAAAATAAGACCATGCATAATAGCATCAAGAAAAACTAAAAATTTCAGGATTACCCTAGCCAAAATCATGAAAGTCCTTTACAGTGAAAAAATACAAGGACAGAGTAAAGCGGGTATCAGAAAATGGAAAGATTTCTCCTACTATTGAATAGGCAGAATCAGTAGAGTCAAAGTTCTGGGAACTTTTCAAACTAATACATAGATTCTATACAAGGCCATGTAAAGCCTGGTGTGATGCTGTATGGCTGTAATCCCAGCAATCTAATGAGAGAGACTACAGCCTCACTTCAAATGTGAGGCTAGCCTGCGCTACATAGTGAATGAGTTCAAAGAGAGTCTGATTACACAGCAAAAGCCTATAAAGCAAAAAACAAAATCCCACTTAAAACCAGCACTATTTCTCAGAAAGACAATCTTAAAATTTATATGGAACTAAGAGATACAACAAGAACCGAAGGAACTCTGGGTAACAAAAGCCAAGTGGGAGGCATCACAATATTGAGTTTGAAGTTATGTTATAAAGCTACCATGACATAAACAATATGGTACTGGCATAAAGACAAGTATGTGGATCAATGAAATAAATACAGGAAGCAGATAAAGCCCAAAATAATTCAGCTTTTGATCTTTAACAAAGGAACCAAAGCATATCCTGAAAGATGAGACTTTAATAAATGGTGCTGAGAAAATTGGATATGCATAACTAAAAGATGGAATTCAGACCCATATATCAGACCATGTGTTAAACTAAAATTAAGTGAATCAAAGATCTCAGGATTAAGACAGAAACACTTAATTTACCTGGAGCTAATGTAAATAAAAATGTAGAAAAGATAGGCATAGGCAAGGTCTTTTTAAGTAGAATCACAGTGTCACTAGCCATAGTATCAAGAATCAACAAATGACATCATATCAAATAAAAAGCATTTGTGCACTAAAGAACAGTTGCTTGGAAACAACCAATGGATGGGAATACATTTGCTAGTGATTCTTTGAACACAAGAAGAACATGTAGTAAAGAAACAAGCCCCCAAAACTTGCAAACCCAATTGAAGTAAATTCTTAAATATATATCCATTTTTCACATTTAGCAAATTACTAAATTTTAGTATCATTTAATTATTAAACCGAATGACATGGTGCTGTGGAATACTTAACAATTTAAAATTTTCTAATCACATTTTCATCTGCTTTACACTTAATTAGACATTATTAAAGTAGAAGAAAGAAAAAAATGACAATGTTTTTGTTTACTTTAGATGTTTTATTGTGCTTTTCCTTAGAAGGTCAGAAAAGGTTTTATTTTGTAAAGTGTCTTCTATAGAATATAGTGAAAAATTAACATAATTGTGTTGACAAATTTCCAAACCATTTTGAACTATATTTATTGTGTATAATGAAATAATTTTTCTACTTTTTATTCTGAACTATTAAGCTCATATTACTAATAAGTGGACAACTATACTGAACATATTAATTTCAATAATTTTTGGCATGTAGATTTATATGCTCTAGGAGAGCAGTTACAATAATATTTATTGATGAATCACATAAAGATTTTCCAAGGATTGGTGATACAGCTCAGCGAACTAAGCACTTAGGTAAGTTCAAGGGCCTAGGTTTGATCCCTGGCATGGCATGCTGCACTGGCCTCGTCTCCAGGTGCCCTGAGTCTATGATTGAGTCTGGGTGTGGTGGCACATGCCTGTAATCCTAGCACTAGGAAAGCAGAAATCAGGAGGAACACTACAAGTCTGAGCTGCAAAGTGAGGTCACAAACACACACACACACACACACACACACACACACACGCATACACCTACTTTCCATATCTTTGAAACATGCAAAAATTGTCTCTTTTCAGATAAATGTTTAAAACTTTCAAATATACTTGTTTGTATATTTGATATAAAATGAGATACATTGTGAACAAAAAAGAATACATTGCATGTGCCTCTTATGTAGCTACATCTAAAGGGCCAATTGTACACTTGAACAATGATTTTCATGTACACAGGGCTCCAGAGAGCAATATATTACACTGGAGTTACTCTCCAACTGTTTTTATTCTCATTCAGCATTGTGTAAGCTTTTGTGTTTATAATATATTGATAAAATGAACCATAACAACTGAAAAAAGGAAAGGCTGTTGATTTTTTCCCATTAAGGGCTACATAATAAAGCTTTAGCTTCTGAAGATCATAAATTATGTTTAAAGTAATGAGTTATCATTTCAGCAGTCTAATACACCAGCAAATAGGTAAGTTTGTGTTCTAATAAAATGTAAACATTTGCAAACATCATAGGAGATAAGTCCTGAAAGGCATTCTCAATTCTTTCCTTTAAGGAAGAAAGATTTAAAATTTTTAATTTCATACATTCATCCACATTCAGTTAAAAACTTCTAACCAAAAACAGAAGCAGACACTGTTATGATGTACACTACATAAAGTAATACTGAAGTATTTCAAGTATCAATTGAAACAAATTCAATTACAAAAGACAGAAAAAGAAAAATATTTAAACATATATCAAACAGTACTTGTTCTAACAAATAAATCAATTTACAAAATAAATAAACAAAAAACATTATTGAGAAAAAATCAACAGGTAGTTATTTTACACAAAATTAAACTATCATAATGAAAATACTCAATTTCATGAACTTCAGTATATTTAGTTGGTTAATTTAATGATTAATGCATTCTGATCTTAAAAAGTACGTATGGTGCTGGCAAGATAGCTCAGTGGTCTAAGCACCTCTTTGGCAAGCACAGGGACCAGGGTTCGATGCCCCGTCCCCCAAACCACACCAGCCCCACCCCATCGGCACAATAACCAGGCAAAGGACTCTGGGAGTGGTGCTACAAACCTATAAGCCCAGCACTGGAGAGTGTGAAATCAGGAGGATCACAAGTCTGAGTCCAAGCTATGTGGTGAGACCCTGTACCAAATACACAAATGAAATAAAAACAGAAACAACAAAATAACCCCCCAAATAAAAATACATATGTGCAACACTGATATCTGTTTGTCTATCTGTCTGTCTGTCTGTCTGTCTATCTAACAATTCCTCTATGGCTGTGAAACAAGTACTGAGCTAAAAAGCAAAGTTTCTGCCCACCTCAGCTATTCCATAAAAGCGGGCTTTTGACTTTTTTTGTTTAATATTCCAGAAAGTTAAAGAGAACAAGAATGCAAGTACTGTATGGAGTAGATCAGCCAGGTTTGAGGCAGGCAGCACGAACATTTGCCATAATTTTGACCAGGTACAGAGGAGCACACTCTAGCTGCTCACAAGAATGTGTTTTGAATCATGGATTGTATGATGCAGAGGAAATGCAATTTAAAGGGCAGAAATACTGAACAAAACAGAACTGCATAGCTTATTCCTGGCTGTAAGTAATTATCGGCAGGAGGCCTGCAGGCTTCTTTGCTTGTGCAGTATTCTTATGTGCACCATCTCAGGTCTATTTGCATAATAGCTCTGTCCAGAGGGTAGCTTTTGTCTTTTCCTCTTTCTTGACCATTTCTCCCTGAAGCATTTTCTCATCTGATATATGTGGATTCATATTTCCTGAGGCACAGGGACTGTGTATAGAAAATATTTTTAACTAATTATTTTAGTAAACTTTCTACCTTGAATTTTATCTCTGACATGAAGTCCACAGGAGAATGAGTGCCTCAAATTGAACAGTATCTTACATAAGAAAAATTAATAATATCCATAAACAGGGGACTGGGGAGATAGCTCAGTGGGATAAGTGCTTGTCCAGCAAGCATTAGATCCTGAGTTTAATCCCTGGTACCACCAAGAAAAAAAAAAAAAGAATATCCATAAATAATAACATTTTACTCATCTCTTTGAACTTAATTATTTTACAAATAGAGTTAAAAATATAGATTATCCAGGGGATATAGCTCAGTAGTGGCACAGTGCCTGCCTAGCAAGAAAGAAGTCATGAGTTTTATTTGCAGAACAATGAAAAATAGCTTACCAGCATTAGATAGTGCTTCTATTGGTTCTAGGTGCTATGGCAGTATAAGAAGAATAATGGGGAAAAGTCATTAAAGGCTGGAGCAGTAGAAGGTACAATATCACAGTCCTGGGAAAGTTAATGTTTGATGAGGTGTCCTATCCTGGTTCATAGAAAAAGTGTTTTTGCTGATTGTATCCTCACATAGCATATCTCAAATTCCCAGCTGCTGGTACTATTATACACATGAATATGTTTCAACATTTAAACTTTCAAGAGACACAAATATCCAAACCAGAGTCCAGTGTCCAACGCACTGAAAACATTTTGTTTTCCAAAACACTTGTCCTATAGACAGAAAAGCTGTTGACACATGAGGGTTTTCAGTGGAGGGCTTTAGGAGGTGCCCAACTTCCAGTTTGATACGGACTTTGTAGGATTATTTTGTGGACACACAAAGTGAAGCAATGCAGGTGCCAAATACATCCCTAGTTCTATACATCCCTAGTTCTCTGAGATTATTTCAATTTTCTCAGGTATGTGTTCTTTGAAACAATGTGGTTCCTAATTTTTGCTGGGCTTCTGATGTTAGAATCAACTTTCCCTGCCCTCTAGCTTCAGAAGGGTGGATCGAATGACTCTCCTTTTCCTTGTGTTTTGATGGCTCCAGGATTTATTTTGCCTTACCCAAGTACCCGTCTTTGCTGAATATTGTTTCTCTGGTGCTGTGAGCACTGTGAGCCACTTCAAGACTGGGTGAAAGGCCAGGGGAGCATGAGGCCTGAGAGAGCATGGCCTTGTTTGGCACAGCCGCACAGCGTGATGCACTCAGGCAAGAGTGACTTGGCCCGGACAATAATACCTGTTACTTGGTTATGACCGTACACACGAATCTAACCTGATAGTACCTACTATGTACAAGCTGGAAAATAAAGCTGGTATTTACTATTATTGCTGATGCCTGCCCCCTTTGTTTTCTTTAGGGAAAATACCATTTTGACTCCCCCAAACTGAGATGTGGTATAGTCAGCAGGATGAGCAGGGTCAACAGGAAGAAGTGAGCGACACCCTTCTTGACATCTGGGTATACAGCACTTGCCAGTAAGGGAGAGCCCCGGGAAGGCAGGGTGACAGACATCTGTCTCCAAACATCACCTTGGTAACTGTGGTCACCATAAGAGCAGTCTGGAAGCCTGACTCTGACAAGGAGACTTAGAAGGCTGAGCCAGGGGAGCAATCCGAGAAGCAAGAAATGGAAACACAAGAAAAAGCCCCTAGTCCCAAGCAATTTTGAGCAGGGTCCTAAGCCTGGGCGCCCAGGCAGCAGCAACTCTTTCTCTTCCAGGAACTGATGTCAGAGAGTCTCAGTGGAGAACCCAGCCAACATTAGATGTACCCTGAGGACCAACAACCGCTGCCACAGCTGGCCCAATTGAGGGTGCAAAGATAGCAATGGTGGTGTGTCCTGAACCACTGTAGAAGTCCCTATCCCATTGCAATGAGCTGAAACAAAGGCTAGCTACAGTGAAAACCAAACAGTACTGCCTCCTTCAGAAGCATAGGCCCCACAATAAGGTCCCTTGGTTTTATGTGCAAGCTCTTTTTGCCAGAAGCTGATGGTAGAGGAGACCATAGCTCAGTAAAATTGATCAGAGACCTCCCAGCTCTATCAGCCACACGATACATATGACCTACATGCCTGTAGAGTAAAAGAAGCTGGCAAACCAAGTGAAACAAAAGGCAGGCAGCCCCCAGCCATGCGTGCACCCACCGATGAAAGAAAAGCATTTACATTTATTGATGATAACAGGAAAAATATTCTCAGGGCCTATTTGTGTCAAAGGAAACAAAAACTCTATCACAAGCAGAAAAGGGATGCTAGAGTGACAGGAAAAGCAAAGGCACACATTGTTCAAATTAGGCTTTTGGGCGTCTCAGGAAGGGCACCCTAGGCCAAGTGCCTCCCACTGGATCTCTAGGTCAGATTGGCAGAAGTGATCTACAGAATCCTGTGTCACCTCAGCAGCTTTCAACAAATGCATGGGCCCAGCATTCTCTCTGATGAAACTATGGGTAACACTGCGAGTAAGACTGGACTAACCTGGGATGTTTGCCAAGATTCAGCTGCTGGTGTTCTATCTCTGTGATTCCTCCCAAGAAGGCTTACTCCCCTCAGATCTTTAAGGGATGCTGAAGTGAAAATATCTGTCTTCCATGGCTGTGCTTGTTGTACAGCACTACTGACCCTAATGATGTGGAGATAAGGAACACTCACCCTGTCTTAATGTTTTAGGGAGCTGTCTACAGGTTCCCTCCCTGAGGATTTCCTAATGAGACCTGAATGTGGACGTAGTTATTGGTCATGGGCTTGGGCCATCACCAATAGTATAATGCTATCCAATAAGTAGAACCAAAGGGCTGGGGAGATAGCTCAGTAGAATAAGCACTTACCTGGCAAGCATAACATTCTATGTTCAATCCCCAGTGCTGAAAAAATTAAGTAAAACCAAATTTCACTGAGAAATTAAGGAAGCAAGATCTAAATAGTATGGTTGCTAGAAGAATTAATAAAAGTCATGTCCAGAACAGTAACCAAGACAATCCAATTCCAGACATTTAGCCAAGACATTGAAGACTTGGTTTCTTTTGAATATTAGAAAATTGGTCAGCCAGCTTCTGTGCTCTGTCCCTCACTAACTTCAGTCTGATTGACACAAGAAGTACATTACTATTTCCGATACAAAGGTAAACTTTCTGTTTATTGGTTAGAAGATCTAATCCCCTACATTGTTGTGTAACCTCAACAGCTAATAAATACATATGTTCCTTTTTTTTTTTTTTTTTTTGAAGAACTGGACATTGAACTCAGACCCTTGCACTTGCTGGTGAAGCACTTATTCCACTGAGCCATCTCCCCAGCCCTAATACATGTGTTCTTAAAAAATGGAAGTACTATGCTCAAGTGCAACGAGGTTATCTGTCTTGCTCTTAGCTGTTGATAACAATAGAAAGACGCAATCAGTGAAATATTTGCTGTTTGTGTTTGTTATATAGAGTGAATTTGAATCATCCAGGATGTCTGAAGAGAAAGAAAAAGAAAAAAAAAGGTCATGTTACAATTTTGGACAGTGTCATCAAGGATAACAAACAAGGAGTAGCAATTATAAAGGCTTGAACATAAGGTGTCTAATGATTTTCCTGTTTCTTAGACTAAAGAAGTAATTGAAATATGGTATTACATTTGTAGTTACCAATGGATGACCACATGTTATTTTCCCTAAGTGGGGAACGTTGCAGATGAAGTTATTCCCAGTAGGTGAGGAGTCATCCAAGTTGGGCATCAGAAATAGTAGCTGAGCTGTTTCCAATGGGGTCTATAGGCACAAGGCATCGGAATTGCATTGTGGGATTCTCACAAGGTGCCCCTGCACTCATCCCTTACTCTCTAGAGGGAAATACTACAGAACTTCCAGGAGGGTTCCCAGTGCAGAGTTCTTATAGACCAGTCCCAAGATTAATGCTTAACTCATGAGGGAGAAAGTTCCAGGGCCCAAGTGTGTGACCCATACAGGCAAGTCCTGGTTAAGCCCTGGCCCTATCATGGATGTATTACAGGGCCACTCATGGGATCCTGGGGTTGGGTCATAGAGCCCCCTTGAGCCCTGCTGTGCACTGGTGCCCACCCGGGAGCCTCCCAGGGCATCCTCTCTTTCCAAGATCCTGTCCAGCGTTTGTGTTGGATGCTCTCTAGTGGAACTGAATCCATTGGTGGCTCGAAATCTGCAGCTGAGGTGAGTGCCAGTGCCACTTTTTTGGGAATCTATTGGAGTCCCCCCTTAAACACAACTCATTCTAGTCCCTGAGCCAGGAAGTGAAATTCCTTGCTGGCCCAGGGCTTCTTAGCCAATTAGAAAGCCACCTGATATCCTGTCTAAGCACTGTACAGAGTAGCACTGGCTTCTCCCGAATCCTAATAATGTTTTCTGCATAGGCACACGCTTGAAACCTTAAGCAGACTCACAACACAAAGGGCTATATGTTGAGTGGAAAAAGAATCGTCCAACTGCAACCATGGCAATTTGCACATCCTTTTAGATAGGAGTGTAAAACTGAGACCACAGTTGTTGCAATGGAAGCAAAACCATGTAGAATCAAGAGAAAGAATTGGCATGGGGGAAGTAAACCCTGGAAGAGGGGGCCACAGGTCGACTTTAGGGTCCAGGTGAAAGCCAAAGAATTTAAGTTTTCAGAGAGAGGAAAGCCCTCAGGGGCCTGGGGAAGAACAATAAGGAAAGCAGAGTTCCTTGAGAGAGAGAGAGGGAGAGAGAGAGAGAAAGAGAGAGAGAGAGAGAAAAGAAGAAGAAGAAGAAGAAGAAGAAGAAGAAGAAGAAGAAGAAGAAGAAGAAGAAGAAGAAGAAGAAGAAGAAGAAGAAGAAGAAGAAAAGCAACCTGTAGAAAGGCAACCACTCAGGGGAAGCCTGCAGGCTCCACTGGGCCACACATACATCTCTATGCAACCAAAGAGCCACCTAAGTCCCCACAGCCCATGGCATGCTGACAATTGTACAACCCTTAAGGAAAAGCTTTAGCGTGAGAGCGACCAGGACCATGCCTATCCATCCCCAAGAAAAATTAGGAACCAGCCTGAAGAACTCTATCCAAGCCAGCCACTCACTCAGCACCCCAGAAAGCCACAAAAGTCAGCAGTCACCTCATTTCCACTCCGTTCAGGTCTATCCCCCTAAGGGCCTGGGAAACAGCGCTACCAGAGCAGAATCCCCTTGCTGCAATGACCCACAGCAAAGCACAACCTCAAGTGGCTGTCAGGAGTCCTCCTGTTTCCTGCAAAGAGCCAAGAGTTTTGCCAAACAATGTGGTCATCTCTTACCCCCATGTTCACAAGATGTCCTTATGTTCCTTTATAATGAGAGAGAGAGAGAGAGAGAGAGAGAGAGAGAGAGAGAGAGAGAGAGAGAGAGAGAGAGAGAGAGAGAGAGAGAGAGAGAGAGAGAGAGAGAGAGAGAGAGAGAGAGAGAGAGAGAGAGAGAGACAGAGAGAGAGACAGAGACAGAGACAGAGAAAGAGAAAGAGACAGAGACAGAGACAGAGACAGAGACAGAGACAGAGACAGAGACAGAGACAGAGACAGAGAGAACTTCCCTCCAAACTGAGGAGATCCCGTCTGCTTTGGTTAAACTTTTTTTTTTTTTTTCTTTTTTCTTTTTTTTTCTTTCTTTTGGCTGAAAGCTGCTTGTAGCCGATGTCTCATGGTCTTTAGGGAAGGATGAAAGGGATGACTAACAGAAAGCTTAGTTATTCTGAGTTGAAGGCTTTCAACAACTATGTTTGTTTCAGAGTTCATTCTAGGTTATATTAAGACTAACAAAAAAAAGGATTTAAAGAACTAAACATTAACTGTATTAAATTTTCTTACAATCTAATGAATCAGATTTTGGTTACTCATTTGCTGTCTTAAAATAGGGAGACAATAGGATGTTTGTGCTTGTGTTCTTGTTATCTTACTTTGAAATTCTGTATTGTTTTTAATTTTTTTCTTATTTTTTAACCTCTGTAAAATGAAAAAAAAAAACAAGGGTTTGATTTAAAAAAAGACTAGCAGTTCATGCTTAACTTTGTTTTTCTTTTTATTCTTATTACTTGTTTTCTTTTATATTTCTTACAATTATCTGTTGTTGTTTTGTGTCACTTTTTCTTTACACAAATCTACACAATTATATCTTGTAACCTGAGCAACTAATTTGAAGATAACTACATGCAATATAGCAATCATTGTTGAATTCCTATTACTTTGTTCAGTGAAATTTTGTCGCACTTCTAATGCTGTTTTTCTTTATCACTCTTTTGTGTTCTTCAAAAATTTTTCTCAAAGACTTATAATAAGAGGATTGACCCTGAGATGTTATCAAATTCATCTCGGTGGAGGAGACCGAGTTCCTTAGCATCAAATTATTGTGTCTAGATCAGAACAACCAAAGTCTATTTGACAGTCATCATTACTCGGCCTCTTCAATAACTCTGAGTAAGCAGAGGAGTAGCAAAACCTTCAGACGAAAATCAGAGAAACTTTCCAGCCTCTGCTGAGACTGCTGCTGACCAGGAAGAAGAAAGGTAGGGGTGAGGTGAAGGACAGAAGGTACTCTCCAGAATTGGTGGCCAGAACAAACTGTGCTTGGTTTTCTCTAGTTTCTTCAAACTTGTAGGTGAGGGCAAACATGAAAAAGTGACAGTTACTGGACAAATTTTTATCTGGTTCATGCAGAGGTTGTAGGTCAAAATGCTAGTTTCAATATATGGCTGACCTTTGATTCTACATGCATACAGAAAGGATTCCTTGTCCTGCGAGAATTCTCAGTCTGCTGTGCAAACACACCATCAACAGGACTCTAACTTTGATCTTCGTGTATCTGCATTTTGGGTAGTGTTCTTCCTGTTCCTGTATCCTGTCTTCTTATTTTTAGAGCATTTATTTCAGAAAATGTGTGAGTGTTTTTTTCTGGTACTTTAAATGTAGTATTATAAATTATAAATCTTGAAAGTTTTGTAAACCAGGATTGTCTTTCTCAAGGGACTGAGAATCAATCCTTTGAAATAAAGTCACCCAAGAAGAGGAAAGAGCATTTCTAAGTACCAGTTTCAGTGGAAAAAGCAGCCACTAAATTTGGTACCTTGTGTTTGTGTAAAATTTCCACCTCTCAAAAGACAAATTTGATTTTCTCTTGAGGAAAGAATGTGACATCCACCTGGCCTGTGATCTCCCCCACACCACTCTCTCTGATGATGGCAGTGATTATTGTTTTCTGTAGTTAAGTAGCCTTAAATGAATATTTCCTTACCTCATTATCTCATTCTGGTTTTGTTTTGACACATATATCAGAAAGACTAAAGCAAAACCACAATTTGTATCCAAAGCAATTATGCACACATGTAAATATTGCATAAAATTCTTAATTAGCACATTGTCTCATGTAATGTCATTTAAAAGAAGAACTCAATAAGATTTTCTTAAAATTTAAAAAATGACTATCATGACAATGTAGCACTGAAAATCCTCAGCTCTGTACCGCATAGTGTTACTGTACAGAGTCCACAGTAGTCACCAGAGTAGAGGTGGATAACAGTGATCCATCCCACTCGTGGGACGGGTTATGGGGTCAGCATATTTTTATCATAGAAAATGTTGCAACTTGCCTTATGTCCTTCATATATGTATTTAATTCTACTTGAGGGCATTTGGCCAGAATGGTTCAGCCAATTAGGCATCATTACTAATATTGAGACAGGATTTTGTCAGACTGTTAGGTCATTAGGTTTCCTAACATGCAAAACAGTTACACAAGTGGAACAAAATACTCTAAACGAACAACCTTCCCTGCAGCCACGCTGCCTTTGGAGGAGCTTGGGAATGTTGAACAACTGGACTTTTTGAACTCTGTATTTGGAAGCCCTAAAACCTAACTTTCAATTTAAGCTCAAGGGTCACTTGTGAGTGAGATCCTTTCTAACAATGACCAAAAGCTCATGTTCTGCTTCCTCCTAAGAAGCCCCACATGAGAAACCTTCTCTATAACCCATTTTGATCACTGCCTAATTACTGGAAGTTTTTCTTCTGTCTTCTCCACAAATGTCTCTATTGCAAATTGTTTACCCCATGTATGATTTAATTCTTTGACTTTATAAGACACTAAGCTGATGTTTTGTAATGTGAAAGACCTTTCGGTCATTGTAAAAGGTTTTTGATTAGTCTTATGGGCAATTTGGTTCGGAATGTAATAGTTTCTCAAACTTAAGTTGCTCTTCACTTTTAACACAACCACTATCAGGATTTAAGTTAACTGCTCACATATTTGAATGTAAAAGTGCCTTTTAAAATAAATTGATAAAAAAAAGATAACTGGCTAAAAATATCATCCAAATATTGATCATAAATTTTTAATTCTATTTGAGCAGGTTTAAATCATGTTGTAGGCAGCTGAGTCAGAAATATTATAGGTTGTCTGAAAGGACAGGTCCCTGGAAGGAGCCAGTGAAGAATAGAGGAGGCTCTGCAAATGGGAAGGCAGGCTCCTGTACTGGAGACCAGACCTGGAGACACAAGTTTCAAAAAATGCACCCACGTAGCTCCCCAGGGATCCACATCAGTGATGATATTCTAAAAAAAAGTGTGGATCACCTTAACAAAGCCTGGAAAAGTCAGTAACCCAACACCCTACAGGAAGAACTTCTGCTCCCTATTCATGTCCCCTGGCTACAGACTTCCTTCCCTATTTAATTCTGGGTTAGTCCATTTTACCTGAGAAATTATATGTGTAATTTTATTGGTAGACCACGCTCTTGTGCCACCTCCTGCTCATCTTGTGAATTCCCATATTTCTCACTTTGGATCCGCCTCACCATGTGCATTTGTTCTATAAAAATCCCTAAAAGAAGCAGGTTCCTTGGCACTGTGGTGGCTGACACATGGTGTCAACTTGAGAGGTTGGAAGCTTCGCTGTATCAGCCCACCCTAGAGTGACTCAGCACTTTAAGGATCTATAAAGGGATTGAGGAAGGCTTGTGCATACCAGTTCCTCGGAGGAGCTCTGGTCCACATCCCTGGCCTTCCCACTCAGTATGGAAGGACAGGAGAGAGGCTTGATGGATGCCACTGCTGCTGCTCCTTCCTCTGCTCTTTGCTGCTTTCTGCTACCATGAACTGCCACTCTCTGGCATGCACCACTCTTTCCTGGAGCCAGAGAAGTATGGGCTTAAACCTCCACAAACTGTGAGCTAAATAAATGTTTCCTTCCTTGATTTGCGGTGTTGTGTGTTTTGGCCCAGCAATGAGCAGAAAGTAACTAAGACAGCAGTATACCAGGTCCCCTTCAGTCTCTCTCTAGGATAGAAGCTTTCTTTCCCTCCATAAATATATTCTACTTTTAACCCATGTTATTCCTAAAATTTGTTCTTTGATTTTAGAGAGCATGAACTCATTCCAGATATCTTTCAGGTTTGGGAGGTTTTTTTTCCCCCTATATCAATTATTTTGTACAATCTCTAGTATCTCATGCAGACATTTTATTAGCTAAGTATTACTGAATTCACACCAACTTTCATAAAAAGAAAACAGCTTAACAAGTCTATATATAGAGAAAAATGACTGAGATGAATCAGTTAATAAGTACTTTTTTATTAGAAGGAAGTCAAAAAACCAGAAATATCTACTTAATACAACTTAACACATTTTCATTGTTTCAGGCTTGATACCCTCTCCAACTACTCATGCCCTTAGTGCCCAGTACAGTGATGGTGAAACTCCTGGAGGTTTCAGTGAGACAAATGATGTACTGTGGCATGCACGTGTACATTTGCCACCACTGGCCTAGAACATTCCAAGACTAACAAAGTATAACATCAACAGTTTACATCATGTTTTTGGTAATTGAAAGTAATATCAGAATTGTTATATTTATGACATCTTCCTTTTTAAAAAATCATAATTTAACTATAAAATTATAATCAAGTGTTTCACCATCAATAATTATTTTTTTTTCTTAAATGGGAACAGGTTCTCATTATTTTGTTCAGGTTCCTCTCTTAATTCCCAGCTCAAATGGTGCCCATGCTCATTTCCTCAGTCATTAGGCCTGTGGGTATGCTATCATGCACGGGTAACTATGCTCTTATTTATGCTGAACTAGCAGAAATCTAATTCCTTTTACTGTGCTATGTCGAGTGATTGCCAGTCTTATCAATTTCCATAGAATTGCTTCTTTATATTGTATTTTTCATATTGCTAGAGCAGGATGTGTTTGTGCCTCTTATTTTGAGGTTAAAAAAAGAAGCTTCCAAACATTTATAGAAATTCTCAGGCCAGTGAGATAGCTCAACAGTCTAAAGCACAGGGACTGCAGTTCCATCCATGGCACCACATACTGCCACAACCCAGCCCCCAAAGTGGACTGAGCCAATCACAAAAAGAAAAAAAAATAAATTCTCTTACAACATAAATACTAATGTTCATTGAATTGTGATTATTGCCATGTGATGCATGGCATATGAGAGATTGATTCTACACGTGGCAAAAATAATTTTCCAATTGTCGTGTAAGATAGAAATGTTAAAGAGCCTATTAAGACACAGCAAGAAAGCAGCAGGTGAATCGAGGAGTAGCCTGTGCCAACAAGATGAAAGCTGAGCTTTTTAAGTTTGATTTAAACATGAAGGTTTCTAGAAATATCATCCCAGGAATGCACTCACCAGGGCATGGTGATTCTGTCTTAATTATAAGCATAACCAGGTGCTATCAGAAGATGGACAATGCCCTTGGCATTTCTAGAACAGTCCTTGTGGGAAAAATTAATTAAAGATTGACTCTTCTTGGTTGGGGAAAGTAGAATAAAATAAATGTTTGTACTTGAAAGGAATTTTTGATGTTATGTTGGAATAGAGAAAGAAATGGTATTCTTTAGTATATGAGAAACAGTTAGATCATCTAGCAATGCACGCGTGGATTTTGTCTGCAGCTTACAGGATGGAAAGCTTGTGCTACTGCAGACTTATAACCCAGCTGCAATTTGGCCTTTAAATGATGGTACAATGACGGTGATTCCTAAGAACTATAAGTTCAAAAATTTGCACAAGCTATAATGCACAGGATTGTAATTTTTATAATGCTGTGACATAGGCATTTTGTGATGTTATTGTTATTGTTGTGACAGATTCACAATATTAGGCACTAAGCCACCTGTAAGCTGGACACAGGTAGCTGACAGGCGTCTTCAAAAGCAAAGCAGTGTTTTTTAATCATAAATTTAGATTGCCAAAAGCATGTGGTTTCAACCTTAGCTTTAGAGAAGGTAACATCTCTAAGTATGAGAATATGGTCCAAGGCCAATAGAAAGTTGGTGAGGCTCAAGCTACTTGGAGATACCTGCCTAAGGAGTAACAATGTAAGCCGGGCATGGTGGCACAGGCCTGTAATCCCAGCACTCAGGAGGCTGAGGCAGGAGGATTGTTGTGAGTTCGAGACCAGCTTGAGCTACAAAATGAGCTTAAGGCCAGCCTGAACTGCATAGTGAGACCCTCTCTCAAAAAAGACAAAAAAAAAAAAAAAAAAAAAAAAAAAAAAAAAAAAAAAGGAGTAACAATGTAGGTAAAAATGTCCATTTTATTTGTAATAGAACAACAATGAGGTTAAGGGATTGCTATAGGAATGGACAGAGGCAAAATCCTGACCCTGAGCAGCTGCCCAGTGCAAGCGCGAACTGTGTTTCCTCCCGTGTTAGCCGGGACGTAAGGCCACTTTTGCTGTGAACTTTAACTCTCCATTTGGGGTTACAGACACATTGTAAGTAACTAAAAGGAAAATAAGGTTTACATTTTATTTGTATCCTCTGTTGCTGTACAATTTGGGTCAAATTTCTTGTCAGTTCAACATATAAATACGTTAAATATTTAAAGAGTATCTAAAATTGGTAAAACTGAGTTGATTAAATTTCAATTTACGTAATCTCACTTCCTTCAAGTTTAAAAACACCAGTATAGAAATTATTCAGGGCCTTCCAAATGTCCTTGAAAAGTCAACTGGTATTGCCATGAGCCACCTTTCTGAAGCTGAGGTCACTGGGGTACAAAATCATTCTTTGGCCGTAGAATTCCAAGATATGGCATGAGGACTCAGATAAAGCCCACCAGCTGATCCTTAAGGCCACTTTGCTCTTTTGTAAGTGGGCCAATCTGTACCTGGGCCAGTATACCCTCCACAGCTACCCAAGCAGATATCTTTTTCTATTTTCCTACCGAAATTCTAATGAAAGCCTTTCCTGTAGGTTCTTGCTTTAGCTTTGAACTTATTCAAAAAGAAAGAGGTATTGAGTTGAGAAGGACAGGAGAGGAAGTGGGGGAAAGAAATTTTATCTAGGCATGGAAACAGGATGGTCTGGACAAATGTACTATGTATTTCTGCTGGATTATAGAAAGGAGCAGATAAATGCTTTGTCTCCTTTTTTCAATTGTGTGTACACTTTCTTTTCTTAATTTCTTATACATTTCTTTCTTTTTTTTACTTTCTTCTTCCAATTTTACATGCATACATCTGGTAATATGAACAACTAGTTACAAGACAACACTAAATTGCAAGAAATACTATGAAATAAATACACATTACTTTGTTAAGTGAAATTCTGTAATACTTGTATATTTTTCTGTTTTAATGTTAATTTGTACTCCCTTTCAAAATAAAAATGAATAGTTTAGTTATCATTATTAAAAGCATAGAGCCCCAAGATAGCTGGCAACAGTTCCTTATGCAAGGAGGACAAGTAGCAAAATCTTGTCATTATCGTTATA
Organism: Ctenomys sociabilis; assembly: GCA_004027165.1. Lineage (NCBI taxonomy): Eukaryota > Metazoa > Chordata > Mammalia > Rodentia > Ctenomyidae > Ctenomys > Ctenomys sociabilis. Next base: position 3,483 of record PVKA01009646.1, on the reverse strand, counting down.
TAATACCGATACCTCTTGAAGCAAGAGTCAATTCTGCTGCTGCATCTAAGATATAATATGCTTTTATGCTGATTAATGTATTCTGTATATTTTTTTAAAAAAATTATTGAGAAACAAATAAAGAGACAGTTTCAAACTGACTAATAGTTCAGTTTCGATAATAAATATATTCCATATTGTTGTCTTAGTGGTTATTCATTGTACAAGATGCATAAATGATATCCCGTCCAAAAGCACTATAAGAACAAATCTTTCTATTTACTGAATTAAGAGAATGTAGCTTTATAACTATCCTGTTTTGAACATACAGATACAAAATGGTCATTCATTTCTATCCCCTTATTTTCTTTAGTTTTGTCTGAGAAGGGTATCCCATTGTCATTTAAATATTGTAGGTGCATGAATGCAACAAAATATTCCAATGTAATCCAGTAGTCCATAATAGTAGTGGGTTATCCTTAGGACTGGCAATGTCAGAAGTCGTTGATTTGAGCCTTTCACAGCTCAGCCTATTAATATGGCTATATGTTTTTCTAACTCATTTTTATACTTCTTGGCTGGATGGTTAAGACCAACATAAAACAAGACTTATCTAACAAGAAACGTAACTTTTGTATTTGATAAGGTCAGTCAAGTCCCCTCAGGATTTATCCTGAAACCCTATACCACACTTTATAGCCTTGTGGATGAGTCATTGCCGTTGCTTGAAGAGTTTGCTCCCTGTGAAAGCCTGAGAAAATGTTTTCTTTCCATGTGACTCCCCTTTGGCACACTACACCATCGATCACATTACTCTGTGGCTCCATAATCTCCTTGATCAGAAAATTTGGGGCACAACTGAGTTACATGTTACACTACAGGTTCTCCTATATTTTGACTCTTCGCTGACCTTGAAAGGGTAGGGCCAAAATGATGTCTGTCCTTGCAGCTCTTCTTTTTCTCTAATTTTTGGTCTGCAAACTTAGGCTGCTGAACCTCCAGAACAGAAGCTTATTATTGCCCTTCAAAATATGCATTTGCGTTTAACTTCACTATCTGTCTGAATATCAATCATTTTAGGCATAACATGAAACAGGTATTTTCCATCAAGTATTGATATGTTAAACATCAAGTCCCTATAGAATATGAAGAAAAATATTTTAAAAAATAAAAAGAATTTTAAAAATATAAATAAACAATTGCATTTTTTTACACAGGGATTTAGAAATCTAACCATTTATAGCATGACAATTCTGTGAAAATATTTTTCCTGCCTCTTGTTTTCATTTATTGCTCTTTATTTAAAGAACACACATTTACTTCAGTGACAGGATGGCAATAATTGGTATATTGTCACAAGCAGTACATATTTAGAAGACAAGAATGGCAGGCATTCCAATAATGACACTACTATTACATATTGCCATTCTCAGTGCAGTTTCTTAGTTCACAGGTATCAACATATATATTTAGTCAGCGTGAGAGTGCTAATAATTAACTACTAGTTTCAAAAACATGATGATGTTTCTCAGGATCATTGTGTTACGCATTTTGTGCATATAAATGTGTGCCTTGGGCCGTGTCATGCTTCCTACCTTTTCTCCTTGCCCCATTTCTTTGTCTAACCCTGAATTTCTTGCTTTCCTTTTGATTGTGTTATACATTTCTGTTTATATTTCTTCTTTTGAGTTCTTATACTAGGCAGGCTATAGATATTTACACATGTGATCTGGTTTATTTCACTTATGAGTATATCTTCAAGTGGCATCTACATGAATATAAATGCTTCAAGTTTATCATTCTTTATAGCTTAGTAATATTCCTTGTATAAAAATACTACATCTTTTTGATCAATTTCTCAGGTGATGGGCATCTTGCTTGTTCCAAGATTTGCCTATCGCATATTGTGGTGCTATGAACATAGATGCACATTATCCCTATGATATGATGTTTTCAGTTCCTCCGGGAAAATTCCCAGTAGGATGATAGCCGGCTTGAATGGGATTTTGAACCCTAGTTTTTTAAGGAGTCTCCACATTGATTTCTTTAATGGTTGTACCAGTCTACATTCCCACCAGCAGTGAAGAAGGATTTCTTTTCCCCACGGCCTCTCCAATATTTGTTGTTAGTTGATTTTTTTTTTTTTTATGATAGCCAGTCTTTCTGGAGTGATATGATATCTCAGTGTTGTTTTAATTTGCATTTGACGTTCAACTAGTGATGTGGCACATTTTTCATATATTTATTCGCTTCTTTAATTTCATCCTTTGAAAATGTGTATTCATCTTGGCTGCCCATTTCTGGATTGGGTCTTTAAACTTTGGGGCTCTAATGCATTTTACTTCTGTATAAATTCTAAAGAGCAGACCTTTGTCTGAGTGCTTATTAGTTAATATTTTTCCAAATTTGAGCATTGCCTTTTCACTGTTTATAATTTCTTTTTCTGTGCAAAACCTTCTCAAAAAGAGGAAGTCCCAGTTGTTAATTCTTTAACTATTACCCATGTGATTTGATTTTTGTTCATGAACTCTTTGACTACCCCTATGTCCTTGGGAGGATTCATTCCTATTCCTTTTTCTTCCAGCAGATTGAGTGTTTCTGTTTTAATATTTAGATCTTTAATCCATTTTGACTTTAGCTTAGTGCATGGTGATAGAGCTGGATCAAATCTAATTTTCAGCATATAGAGAGTCAGTTTTCCAGCACCACTTGTGCAAGAGGCTATCTTTCTCCAAGTGATCATATTTGGCTCCTGTTCAAAGATCAGGTGACTGAGTGTGTTCATAGAGGCCTCTGCATCTTCTAGTCTATACCATTGATCCTCTGGTATATTTTGTTTCCAGCACTATGTTGATTTTATAATGGTAGCTTCGCAGTATAAATTCAAGTCAGGAATTGTAATGCCTCCTGCCTTGTCTTTGTTAATCAGGACTGCCTTTGCTATTCGAGGTCTTTTCTGGTTCCAAATAAATATGATGAATAATTTCACTAGGTCTTTGAGGTCTCTTGCTGGTAGTTTGAAAGGATTGCATTAAATATGTACAGCAATTTTGAGAGTATGGCCATCTTCACAAAGTTTGTTCTTTTTTATTTTTTCAGTTTGATTTATTTATTTATTTGTAGGTTTTTTTGTGTGTGTTGTCTATTTTATTTTATTTATTTTATTTTTTTTCCATTTATTTTTATTTCATTAAAATACAAATGTCAATCAGACAGTTTCAAGACACTTTAACCATACAGAGTCGATGAATTAATACATTGCAAACTGTTTTCATAACGTTTTGGTATTGTACAAGGTGCATACTTGAAATTATATTTACAGGTTTTTTTATAGCTGAATTATATCAAAGATTCAATAATTATTTACCTAGTGGATGACCATAGCACTAAAAGCCGACATAATATCCTGTCCAACCACCATTAGTACAGATCTTGCCTCTCATAGAATTATGTAGAAGCACAGCGTTATCTATCCCAACTGTACTGTCTATACACACACATCCT
>PVKA01009645.1:33830-67626 GCA_004027165.1 Ctenomys sociabilis | reverse complement strand
AAAAAAAAAAAAAAAAAAAAAAAAAAAAAAAAAAAAAAAAAAAAAAAAAAAAAAAAAAAAAAAAAGAAAAGAAAAAAAAGAGCACTTCAGTATATCAGTGTTAAAGGCAAATAACCAACAGGTGTTTCCAAAGCCTAGTCAAAGTTGACAACTACTGGTATAACTAATTTTTCAAACGAATCTTGACTTCTCCTAGCATTAGTCTCCCCTGAATAAGGGGCTAGGGACATAGCTCAGGAGTACAGTACCTGCCTGGCAAGTGTAAGGTCCTAAATTTGATATCCAGTACCAAATTAAAAAAGGGGGGAGGGAGCTCAATTTTATAGCTTCTTCAGTTCTTAAGGTAGTATGACCAATAGGTTTATTCCAAGATAAAAAATGAGTCTAGTTTTAAGTTCTTAAACTGATACGAAAAGTGTGTGTTAAGGAGTAAAACAGGCAAAGAGCTACATTAACTTAGATTAATGGAGCCACATTACCTTGAAGGCACCAGAATCAAGGGAGAAATTCCATTTCCTTCAGTTCTCCAGATTACTGAAAATTGTCTAAATTAGTTGCCCAAAGCTTTATGAGAAAAACTTGACAGGAATATAGTATCTATTGTACAATTAAAGTCATAGCATCCATTTCAAAATATAAAAGAATCTTCATTTAACTTCAAATACATTAACATACAAAACTCTATTACAATCCTAAAAACCCCTCTGCTCAATTTTTTTTTTTTTTTTTTTTGTGGAATTAGGGGTTGAACTCAGGCACTTGCCAGGCAAGCGCTTATTCTACTGAGCTATCCCCCTGGCCCCTCTCCATTCAAATTTTATAGACAAAACATAAAGATAAAACACCTGCCCCATAACACTACCTTCTCAGTGATGGTTGGAAACCCACATCAACCTTAGCTTCCAACTTTAGCTTTAAGAACAGAATCTAGCCATTTTTTATTATGCCAATCATTAGACTTGTCAAAACAAAAACAAAAAACTTTTATTTTAGGGTCCTCTAATAACTTTTCAAGTGTAAAGGAGTCTTGAAACCAGGAAGTTTAATTACTGCTATTCTACAGCCTAAATGACTGGCTCAGAGTCAACCAAATGATGGCAGCACACTTCAGAAGGCAGCAGTGCTGAATGGTAAATTTTCTTTTCATCTCTTTTGTTTATAGAGGCAGAAAAGACATGTAGTCCTTTCCAGTGTGCTGAAAAGCACAAACTACAGATCACATGTCTTACCATGAGTGAATCCAATTCTCAAACTAGTACAGAGTGTCTACTACATAGTGACCACTCAGTTGTATGTGCTGAATGCATAAAATGAATGTAACAATAGTTATGAAGAAAAACAATACTGAGCTCTGAGCTGGGGGCAAGATGATCTTAGTTTTGTGTCCTCTGATGGCCCGGACTGCTTGGTCATTGAGACCTGTGGGCTGGGCTTTCTGAAGCCTACACCTAGTGGCCCAGCTCAGGGTCAGCCTCCAGTTGAGGAGGACAAAGACCACAACCGTCTCATTCAGTTTTCCTCCAGCAAAGCCAACCCTTCAGGGCCAGGGAGATGTCTCAGTGGAATAAGCGCTTCCCTGGCAAGCACAAGGGCCAGAGTTCAATCCCTGGTTCCACAAAAAAAAAGAAACAAAAGGAAAAGGAAAAGGAAAAAGAAAGGAAAGGAAGAAAGCCAACCCTTCTCGATGGTCGGTTCAACATTCTCTTGGAAAGGAGGAACAGTGGCCCTGGTGGAAAGTGCTGCACCTCAGCTTCTCTCTTATGGCACTGGTCATCTGATGCTATCTCAGAGAGGAGAGCAAAGTAGACCAGTGGTTGAGACAAGTTTTGGGAGAAGCACTGAAGCCCAGTGATCATCCTGAGGAGCCTGAATCTCCTGCTGCTTTTGGGACAAGAACTCAACATGGGGCTTTCTGGCGCTAGCAGAAAACCAACACCAGTCATCCTTCAAAATTATTTTGACGTCCTTCAAAATTATTTGACGTAACGTTTGATGCTTTAGGCCCTGGTTATGTGCATGTCTTCTGTCTGAAAAGACTCAGTTGATGCTCTTGACACTGACAAACATGAATCTGAGCAGAAAATCAGCAACTGGTAATTTGCTCCTTGTCTGACACCAGTGTTCCAACAGTTTTCAGAGGCATAAACAGGGTTTGGCTGTAGTGAATGTTGTTGGATTTGTGATGTCTTTGTACAACCTAACCATGTTTCCAAAGCAGTTCTGGCAACATTTGTAATCCAATGTTAATTTACCTTATTGCTTTTTTTTTTTGTACTGGGAATCGAACTCAGGACCTTGGGCTTGCCAGTCAGGCAGTGTGCTCCTGAGCTACATTCCCACACGCAATCATTCGCTTTCCAAGATGATAATGACTGGCAGAGGTATTAAAACTTTATAATGTATTGTGTTGGCTATAAATAATAGTTGATATTACTTTTGCATAGTAACTGGAAATACACTTTGATGAAGTAAGGAAAAACAATATTTTTAACTAAAAAGGAAGAAAAAGTAGGAATCTCATTCTTGACAAGTTAATATGAGACAATTAAGACAGATTGAATATAGTCATTTATATACAGAATAGACTTTCATTTTCAATATCAACAGAGTATTTAAAAGATTTAGATAACAAAGAACATTTGATATCTCAAAAAGCCTAGTACCACAAAAAAAACCCCCCAAAAAAACCACCTGAACAATAAGCATTAGGTTCGTTAGTAAAGAAAGAGATCAAGGAACAAGAAAATCCTCAAAATGTAGGACCACCAGGAGGGAGGAGAGGGAGAGGGAGAGGGAGATGGGGAAGGGAAGGAGGAAAGGAAGGAGAGGGGAAGAGGAGAAGGGAAGGGAGGGGAGGGGAGGCGAGGGGAGGGGAGGGAGGAGAGGCATGGTCTTGAACAATTTTGGGGACTGACAAGTATGAGGCAATACACTCTCAGAATGAGGATATTAGATGATTAAAATTTTACAGTAATATGAGAAAACATCCCATATTTTGAGAACACTCAAAACAATATCACTTCTGATAAATTACTGAAAAAAAGTGAACTAGACTTTTAAGCAGCTCAACAGACTGAATATTATCATCCAAAAAACTGCTTCATCATTCAAACTACTGACCACTGATTGAATCCCATATTCCTACCAGCTCTCAATAACTGTTCACTATACTTCATCCTGAACCTCTTGATATTCTGGTTCTAAGTCCCTAATGCATTTTCAGTTTTCCCTACTGCTCTACTCCACCTAATGCTGTGGTTACTTTTTTTTTTGGCACAACAAGGAATTGAACTCAGGCCCTTGCACTTGCCAGGGAAGTGCTTATTTCACTAAGCCATCTCCCCACCCCCGTTGTGGTTACTTTTACAACCTTTTTTCCCATCTTACATTTTCTCTTGCGTTTCTTCTGCTCTTGTCAAGCAAAATTCCTTAGATGGACCAACATAACTCAATTTCCATTAGTAGTTAAGCACTGTTGTGCCATACTTTGCTTAGCTAACAAATCTCAACTGTCTACTTAACTGATGATCTTTCACATTTATTTGCAATCTTTTGAGTGCTAGTGAAGATATGAAAAGATATACTGTACTCAATCCTCTGTTCCACTGATTAGCCCTTTTCTTCAAGTCTGAAGATTAATAACGTTCTCTATTTCTGTAGATGCCCACTTTTTATTTTACATAAAACACAGGATATGAGATGCAAACATTTCATAATCCTTAGTGTCCTCCTAACTATACAGTCCTGTTAGGCTCAGGTAATTCTTCAAAATACAGTCTCCACTTACTTGTAACCATACATCTACAACTCAAAAGTGTCTAATATAGCACTGACAAACAGACTTTATGCTCATTTTTCTGCTCATTTCCTTTAGTAGTGCCTACACTCACAGTTCAATTAGGACTGCTTTCATCAACATCACTGAATTTTGCACTATCTCAATTATTAGACACTTGTTAATCCTTTCCTATTTATCACATCTGACAGAGCTTACTTCTCTATCCTTTGCAAGCAAATACATCTGTATCTGCAGCTTGGGTCTCCTCTGACCTTCAAGTATGCGTGGACATCTCCAGTGGCAATCCCACAGGCATCCGAATCACAACATAACTTTTTTTTATTTCTAAAGAGACTACAAATTAGAAATAAATAAAAAATTACAAGTGATACAAAATTTCACTTAACAAAGCAGTAAGAATTTCACAGTATTTTTTATAATGTAGTGTTATCTTCCAACCAGTTTTTCGGATTACCAGATAAATGCATGTAAAATTGGAAGAGAAATGCATAAGAAATTAAGAGGAAAAAATATAATTAAAAAAGGAGACAAAACAAATTATTATCTACTCCTTTCCACAGATCAGCCAAAATACACAGCTGTCCAAACCATCCTGCTTACATACCTAGATAAATCTCTTGCTCTGACTTCCTCTCCTATCCTTCTCAACACAGTAACTCTTCCCTTTTGAGTAAGTTCATTCCTTTATACCAGTTTAACCCACCAAATTTAGTGTATCTTAGAACAGCTTAAAAAAAAAAAGACCTTGTTATTTTTGTATGCTTTAAGAAAGAGGTAGCAACTTTGCACATGGCTTCCCTTGGAAAAGCTACACCTGTATTGAATACAGTTTAGTTTTTTTAACTATACAAAGCCTGGTGCCACTGCTATAGGTCAGGTAAATCATCTCAAAAGAATGGCTATAAAACTATATACAGTGGTTCTACTAAATAACCAAGTATGTTTTTTGAGGGGTGGGGACAGTGGTCTTAAAAGGCTCATAATGTACTCCAGGCTGGCCTTGAATGTACTGTGTAGCCCAGCATAGACTCAAATTTGATTCTCCTGCCCCAGCTTCCTGAGAGCTGGGATTGTAGGATACTATGCTTAGCATAAGGGATATTTTATCCAAGATGGAAACACAGAAACAGGGACTGAACCTTCACCTTGGTTATTCTACTCTAAAGAATGTGATCTTATTAACTATAGATAAAACATAGCTAATGCTTAAGAAATCAACTATTTTTTGGTACTAGAGATCAAACTTAAAACCCTGTACTTGCCAGGCAGGTGCTTATGCCACTGAAAGCTATCTCCCTGGTCCTCAAAATAAAACATTTTTCTAATCACATACTTGTCTCCTTACAAAGTTATATATTTTAAAACAAAAAGGTAATATAATTTTAAACAGTATGGCTTTTATCCCTCCCCCAAAAGCAGAGGATAAAAAAATACAGGATGTCAAAGAACCAACACACAGCTAAACTTTAATTTCCTAATCTAAAAAAATGTATTTTTTTCCATGGCACTACTCTAGTTCAGGCCAACCAGCAGCCATGTCCCTTATGCCAATGTTCTGGTCAACAATGGATGACTTGGGCCGGTGATACAGCTCAGCAGATTAGGCACCTGCTTAGGCAAGCAGCAAGGATAGGGGACTGATCCCCACATGATATGTCAGCCCCACCCCAGGCACACTGAGCCCACAAGTCTGGGGGTGGCGGCTCACTCCTGTATTCCTAGTGCTGAGGAAGCTGAAAATAGGAGAATCACTGGAGCCCAAGCTGCGTAATGAGACCCTGTACCAAATACATTTAAAAAAATAAAAACAATGGATGACTTATGATGGTCCCACAAAATTAAAATGAAGCAAAATAATTCCTATCAAACGTTGTAGTATAATGCAATATTCAGGTATCTGTGGTGAGGGAAGTTAAAAATATCTACACTGCCATATGAAAGTCTGCACATACGATTATTATGTTAAAAATAAACAACTATATTACTTTAATTTTAATCATCAATTTAGAGTGAACTCTACTTACTTAATAGTGTTGTGCAAGCAGCAGCCTCATACATCTGACCTTTACCATATCTGAGGCCCATTGATGACTGATCTACATCACTTATGTTTGTATAAGTACACTGTAATACGTTTTTCAAAGACAAAGTCACCTAACAATATGTATCTCAGTATGTATCCCTATTGTTAAGCAATTGCATGGCTGTCATCATTTTTGTTCAACAATTTTATGTTTTATGAAGTTCAAGATATCAAAATAACTCCCTAGGGCCAAGGATATAGCATAAGCACCTGCCTGGCAAGTGCAAGGTCCCAAGTTTGAACCTTGGTACCAGCAAACAAATTAAAAAAGCAATGGGAGGAACATGTTGTTTGGGGGCCAGCCAAACAGCTCAGCGGATTAAAGCACCTACAAACAGGCACAGGGGCCAGTTCAATCCCCAGGCCTGCCATGACAGCCCTACCCCCAGGGCATACTAAGGCAGCCATTGAGACTGGGCATGGTAGTACATGCCTGTAATCCTAGCTCTTGGAAGGCTGTAAACAGGATCACTACGAGTCTGATCTAGTAGTGAGATCCTGAAAACCCTGTAGACCCTTCCCTAAAAATACAAAAAGAAAAAGTAGAATAATACCCTATAACATTTCCAGGACAGCTGCAATGTCATTATTCTTATATAGACACCAAATTTTATAAAATATCTAGGACTACTGCTTATTGTGTAGGTGACAACTGAAGCCACAGAATTCAGGATCTGCTGTTGGTGTATCTTTCCGTATGCTGTAAACATACTGTTTCTTAATATTGTTATAACTATGTGCATAGTAAAAAGAAATTTGTAGGGGCCAGAGAGATGGCTCAATGGAATAAGTGCTTCCCTGGCAAGCGCAAGAGCCTAAGTTTAACCCCAGGTTCTGCCAAAAAATTTGTAAGCTCTGTAGTTACCTGAACAGGTAACATGTTATGTGCTTGCTGGAAACCAGCAACAACAATGATATACATTTCACATCTGAAGATTCAGCTGACCATGGTAAAAAAATAATTGGAAAAAGTGAAGTTTTTTTACATTATTCCCTAAACAATATTCTAGTCATTACTTATACAGCATTCATATCATCATAAATTAGGTATTACAATCTAGGTAAGATTTAAAGTATATGGGAGGACATGAACAAGCTGTATGTAAATACGGTTATTTTAGATGAGACTTTAGTGTGAGGATTTCTGTTCCAGGGCAATGCCCTAAAACCAAGTGCCTATGTATACTAAAGATCAACTGTGATTAACTATTTTAATCTACACTACAGCTCCAGGACACTGAACTAGTCACCCTCCAAGATGGCTCTCAAGGCCCTGTCCCACTGAACTATGGTTATTTACAATAAAAAAGGTTGGCAGAAGAACAAGAATTACCAGAGTAAAACCACATGATTTCCAAGGATGATTTACATATAAAAGCCTTGCTGTTAAGATCATTCATAGGGAGAAACTGGGAAAAACCAGCTGTCACATTAGAAGACTCAAGCTGCCTGGTAAAGGGCTGTTTGTGAAGAAGGATTGATGTTTCTAGTCAATTCCAAGTTGCTACTTAAATAAGCAACTCTTTCTTTTTCTTTCTTTTTTTTTTTTTTAAAGGAACTCCCTCTTCAAGGCACTCATCCAGTTGGTTACTTTCTGCCCTTAATGCAGCTTTAGTTGGAGAAACTGAGTAAGACCCTCCAAAAGCTGTCCCTAAAGTCCTGACTCACAGAAACTAAGAAATAATTCTTACTGTTTGAAACTACCAAGTTTTGAAGTAATTTGTCACACAGTAATAAACTGTACATAGGCAGGTAAAATTAATCCATATTTTCTAATGGGGACCCTAAGGCATATGAAATAGAAATGTTAAGTACATAGACTCTGGAGGCAGACTATGTATCCTTGAGTTACTATGTGAGAAACAAATACTACTTATGAGTATTTACTATACTTGTGAGTACTGATTCAGACATCTTTACGGCTGCCTTTGATCCATAAAAATTCCACATATATGTAGTACGTGCACTATGCCACTGTTAACACTAAAAATTGAAATAAATTTAAACATCCATCAAAGTGAGTTGGTAATCACTGCACAAATATTCACCTGAACATTATGCAGTATTAATGAATGCATGAAATACATAAGGGAAGCCTAGAGGTTAAACAATTGCTACTTAAAAGAATAGTATAGATGTGTTTACATATTGTGTGTGTGTGTGTGTGTGTGTGTGTGTTTTGTTTTGTTTTGTTTTTGTGGTGCTGGGGATTGAACTCAGGACTGTGCACTTGCCAGGCAGGTATTTATTCTGTTGAGCTATCTTCCCAGCCCTAAAAATAAAAAATAAAATATATATATATATATATACATACATATATATATATATATATATATATATATATATATATATATATATAAAGAATTGAACAAAAAGAACAATAAAGCCTACAGTGGTTATTTAACTAGAGGCATGCTTTTCACTTTTTTTTAACTGTATTTCCTATAGCAAACCCAGATTACATAGGGGAAAACCAGTGTTTAAAAGACAAGTTTCATTGCACCTTCCTGCACCTGCCTCAATACTAAAGTTACACCAGAGGACTAGGAATTGAAATAACTACTGGAGATCTCATCTAGTCCCAGGAATTATAATCACCAATACAGCTCTTTCCAAGTCACTACCTCCATCCCTAACTTTTCTCTCTGTAATTCAAACCCACAACACCTATCACTTCCACCTGAATGTTTAGTAAATATTTTAAACTTAAATCATGAGTTCCCACCTCCATCCCTAACATTGTGTCTTCTCAACTATTCACATAAGAACCCAAATGTTCTACATAATTTACATAACCAAACTTCAGGTGTAAGATTTAACTCAATTTCTCTTATTTCAATCTATAAAAAAAAAATAAATAAATAAATAAATAAAACCCTAAACTCTTACCTCTTGAATCCTCCCCCCCCCCCCACCTTTGGCAGAACCTGGGATTGAACTCAAGCCCTTGCCTTTGCCAGGCAAGCACTTCTACCAAGATCCCCATGCCCTTAAATTCTAATTCTACCTCCACACCCACCACCCTGGTCAAAGGCTTTTTTATAAGTCTTTCTTATAAAGGCTTCCCATTTTTACCTGGAAAACCCCTAGTTCATAGTACCCTACATGGTTTGGGCACTTGTTTATAATTTCCCCATTCATCTCAGCCATTGAAGTCCTCATTTGATCCCCAATACACAGTTAAAGGTATCTATCTTACTAGATCCTTACAGAAAACAATCATCTATGAGAGCTCATTATTCAAATCTTGACTTAAATGTCACCTTATTAAAAAAGGACTTGTTAGTCAACTTAAAAGTAGCATCCCAGGGACTGGCCAAATAGCTCTGCAGATTAAAGTGCCTGCAAGCAGGCACAAGGGTTTGATCCCTGGGCCTACCTTGCTGGCACTGGCCCTGCCCCCAGGGCACACTGAGACAACCACTGAGACTGGGTGTGGTGGTATGCACCTGTAATCCCTGCTCTTGTGAGGCTGTAAACAGGTGGATTACTTGAGTCCAATCTAGTAGTGAGACCCTTGAAAACCCTGTAGACCCTTCCCTAAAATACAAACAAAAAGAAAGCAGCATCCCAGCCAAGCACTACCACATCATCTCGTCCTGTTCAGTGCTCCACTTACCATGTACCACTACCTAACTTTCTGTCTTAGCACACTAAATTGAACAATGACAGTTGTTAGGGTTTGTGTCTAAGTTGTCCCCACAAAGCCTCACGCAGTCTTGGGGCAGCATTCTAGAATCTGCGATTAATTTATGATCCAATGCTAGCATTATGGGTATAAATGCTGCTGGGATTGTAGGTAGAGTGCGACATGGGGGTGGGGGTGGGGGTGGGGGTGGGGTGTGGGGGGTGTGTGTGTGTGTGTGTGTGTGTGTGTGGCCTGAATACAATATTAGGAAGAAAGGCTAGCTTCTGCTGCCTCTGCCTCTCCCTTTTTGATCTTGCTGTTATGCTGTTTTCTGCCCCCATAAAGTGCTGCCTTCTTTCATGTGCCACTCTGCCTGGGTGCCAGCTGATTATAGACTGAAATCTTCCCCAACTGTGAGAAAACAATCATCTATGAGAGCTCATTATTCAAATCTTGACTTAAATGTCACCTTATTAAAAAAGGAATTAAAAATTTCCTTCTTTAATTTTGGGTGTTGGACATTTTATACCAGAAATGAATGAAAAATAATCTGGTTATCTAATAAGTACTCAATAAATAATTTGTTAAAATTAATCAACAGAGAAGCACATTACACTGAAGGATGTTCACCAAAGAATGTATACATAATGCACTTGAAAAATCTTTATTAAATATCCACCACATTCTAGGTAACTAAATGGTAAACATCTAGGTTTAGAAGAAGTCAAACACAGGACAGCCCATCTGCCTGTAAGTACAACTGGGAAGCTGTTGGAGGAGGGCCACAAGTTTGAGCTTCACTTAACTAATTTTAGTGAGACGCTGTCTTGAAATAAATAAAAAGGGCTGGAGGAGGGCTGGTCAGATAGCTCAGTGGACTAAAACACCTGCTTAGGCAGGGCGCAGAGATCAGGGATCTACTGCACCCTCTCACTCCTCCCCACTGCGTGCCCTGCTGAGACAAGGAGTCTGGGCATAATGCTGCACGCCTATAATCCCAGTGCTTGGGAGGCTGAACATAGGAGAACCACTGAAGAGTCTGACTGACATAGTGAGACCCTGTAGACTCTGTAATAAATACACACACACACACATACACACACACACACATTGGGTTGGAGACACAACTCTGGAATCCTGGGTTCAGTCCCCAGTACCCTTTCCACCAAAGCCCTCCATAAAAGTCTAACAGAAACCATGGCAATTTCCTAGTATCTCCAGTATTTGTTTTACTAATATTCAAAGAACTCTTAATTTCACCTCTGTTGTATATTTTAATGCATTTGCTATTCAGTACTTTAAAAATCTAGAAAAATTCTTTTACAAGGCACTAAATCTAGCATGATTATATGCAAAATACAATAAATCCTAACAAATCATTCATAAATGATGGCTAGCAAATATGGCATACAGAATATAAAGGAGCAGTCTTAGCATCATATCTATTCCTTATTTTAGATCTATTGCTAACCTCCCTGGTTACACAGTATCACTACAAATTACAAACAGCACCCTTAAAGACTCACATATTATTTTCAATGTTTCTTTTACTAGTGGAACTCTAAAGTACTGTATAAATATCTATTAATCAAAACTCAAGCAGTGGAGTGTAGCCAGAGCACTCCGCCTGTCTACAGAAGATCCTGGCTCAATTCATACCACCACAAAAAAACCCAACACCCTCTTTGCCCCCCCCCAAAAAACCAAGACAATGGCTTGAAATTTTTTAAAAATATTTTTACAGTTTTTTTTTTTTTTTTTTAACATTTCTGTTACTGACACTATAACAAATTTACACAAATGGTTAACAGAAAGTTGAGGCCACTGAGCCTACGGAAAATATGTAATGCAATACTTACTATATTTTCTGGAAATAAAGTGAAAAAGTTAAGTGTAGTTAAGAGTTTATACAAATAAAGTATTGGCTGTAAGATAATGTATAAACTGACTGAAAAACTACACAAATCTTACAGAGCATAAACATTCCAGTTCCAGGTATGTGTAACTTCAATAAACCCACATATTTACACAAAACATTCTTTATTTCCATAATTTTGGAATGCTGAATACTAAAAGCTAATAAAGTAACCATGGGACCAATATTTATCACCACAAAGAACCAACGTCAATGATAAATTTTACGTTGTTTTTGTCGAAAATCATTAAGACAACTGCACTGTAACTTTCATTCTTCAACCTACAAGAACACACTAAGCAGCAAAAGAATGGCCAAAATTGACTCTATTAGGAATATCAGTCCACAGGGTGTTGACAATTACTTCTGAGAACATGAAAAAAGTTTCTCATACAAAACGTGTATCTTCTTTATCTTTAAAAATTTACTACACTGCTAAAATAAATGGTGAAAAAATAATTTACTAAAGTATACCTAATAATGATTAAATATTTTAATGTCAAATTGTGTCACAATCCCCAAAAGGGTTGAAATTTTCCATTTCTAAAGCAATTAAAGATGTACAAAACTTTAGTTTAAACCGGAAGAGTAAAACAACACTGCATTTTTCACTCTAAGGATAGGCACTGATTAACTTGCCCAAGACTGAGTAAATCAAGTCACAAAGCTACAGGAGGAACTGAGGTCAAGTTTAACACCAAATTTACTGAACTTTACTCAAAACAGAAATCAATTATTTTTAAAAATACAGATGGGCAGTAAGATGCTACATTTTTGGTTCAAATGTAGCACTGCCCAAATCTTAACGGTATACTGCACCGCAATTCCAAAGCGTTGAATAAACTGACAACTCATGGCATCTTCTAAATTCTTGATATAAAGTTGTTTTCGTCAACCAGTTTTTTTCTTACAGCCAAAAAGACCAAAAAAAAAAAAAGCATTAGGATTTATCAGATACACTTGGGAAGTGTTTGACACTAGAAGCAGATGAAATGTTAAGTTTTTGTATTTTTTTTCTCCTTTGAAGAGCTACTGGGGAGTCGGGGAAACGTAAACACTTACAGGACTTCTAAGACACAGGACGCACTAAATCGGGCTGAATTTGCACCCGGATTTTTGAAGGGCTCTAAAGTAAAATCTTCATCACCAGAAACCTCAGGGTCTAACTTAGTACGTGTGGGTGTGCGTTCGTTGGCTGCAGTACCCAATCTTAAAACATCCGAGACAAACGCAAACAAGGGGTAACAATTCTAAGAGAAAGGGGGCAAGTAATTCATTTCCCCCACCACTCATCTCTCCCCTAGGCTGCAGGCGGAACCTGATACTTTCATTAAGGCTCATCATCTCGGATTACCAATCCCTAGACCTTAACGCCTAACTAGGTCCTCGGAGAGGCGGTGGCGAAGCCTACACCTCCCTCCCCACCTGTGCAACACCCTAGAAAGCCAGGCTCCGCGGCCCCGGCTGCCCAACCTCCCCTCCCCCTCCGGCCCCAACACCACGCGCTCCGGGCCAGGCCCCAGCGCCTGCAGGCGTGTGCTCCCACGCCACCTGCCTCGGGGCCTTCGGGGCTCAGCTACTGCTAACCCATTCTCCAGCCGCAAGCCCGTAGCGACTCGAGGGAGCCGATCCGCTGCTCACCGCTGGGCCCAAATGCCTCGTGTTCCCGCACCCCAGCCCTCCGGGATCCCCAGACGCTCCGGGCCGCATCCAGCGCGCCCGCCCCAGGTCCAGGCCCGACCGGCCCCCGGCTCTGCCGCACGCGCTCGCCCTGGCCCCGCATTACCGTCTCCTCCGGGTCGATGTCGATCTTGAAAGTCTGCTGCTGGAGGGTCTTCAGGGTGACCTGCATGGCGCCGCTTCAGCTCGGCTGCCGGGCCTGCGCCGGGTGCGGGCCGCTGGGCGGGGTCTGTGGCCGGGCCGGCCCCGGGGTCGCCCGCGCTCCTCGCGCTCTCGGGAGGAAGGCGGTGGGGGTGGGGGCTTGTCACATTCGCCCCACGGAGCGGCCTGTCCCCCAGCCCGCGCTCTGGGCCGCGCCGCTGCGCTCGCGACTGCGGCCTTCCCGCGGGGCTCGGGCCGCCGTACTTCCGCACGCGCCAGCCGCTGAGTCCACGGGGGGGGGTGAGAGGGGCTCCGCGAGACCGGCAGAGAATCCGCTACCTCACTACAGGATGGTAGCCGCCATCATCGTGACTCGCCGAGACTTGCCCCCTCCCCCACCAGAAAAACCTGGGGGGTTGGGGCCGGACTTGCGAAGCGCGCAAGCGCGGGGTGCGGCGAGGCTGTGCGCAGGCGCGCAAGGTAACGCCGGCCCGGAATTGGGGGCGGGGCGCTTGGAGGGTCTGGAATGTCAGCGGCTGGCCTCAGACGTGCGCAGGCGCACAGGTTGGCGGCGGTCGCGCTCGGGGAGGTTTGGTAGAGTCTGCTGCCGGCTTGGTTCTCCGCCCGCGCCCTCCTTTACCACGTCCAGACTCCGGCGAGCTGCGCGTGTTGCGCAATCTCTATCTCGCGGAGAGTTATGTGGAAACCCGAGTGAGTGCGTGCAAAGCCTGGAGCGGGAGAGCTGGAGGGCGTTGGATGGGCGGAGAGTGAGGGCAAGACTCGCAGTAACCATAGTCGTTGGCCGATTCTTTGATCCGGGGGCACCGTGGGCCTGCCTGGGTTCGTTTTGTGTTCTCACTGGCCTTGGGACCTTGAGCCTGAACAGAAGAACAGATTTGAAACGGAGGTCAAGTTATGTCATTGCCCTGGGCAGAGCTGTCCCTTCTATGGCTAGAAGAAAAGTCATAGTTGAGCCTGGACCTTGTCACCGCTTCATCTTGCCCTTCTGCACGGGGTGGTCGGCCTACGTGCTTCGCAAGGCCTTTGCTTTACACTTGCAGCTGAGGCTCCCCTCTTAATTTTTGCTCAAATACTGCCTTTTCGGTGACGTTTACCCTGGTTACTCTAAAATCGTAACATTTTGTTTCATTAGCCTGGTGTATGCTTTCTATAGACTTTATCGTCCAACTACCATACACTTACATTTATGTATTATGTTTATCATCTTTTTATTTAAACTACAGACTGCAGCTAAAGGAATGTATTTCATGTTTGCAGATACCCTACAAGAAACATATGGCAGGTACACAGTAAATGTTAGTGCAGTGTACTTCCATTTCCTTAACAGTAAATGGAGGTAATAATGTCACTCAGCTGATTAGTCTACAAGGGGGAGTGGAATAATTTATATAAAATCTTAGTACCAGAAGCATAGTGAACAGTCCCTAAATGGTTAGCTTTTGGTAGTATGCTCATTTGCACGAAAAAAAACTGAAGTATAAAAATAATTGAGTAAAGTATATGGAGTCACCCAGCTGGTATGTGGTACAGCCAGAGTTTGAACTCAACCAGAAAAACTGGAGCCAGTTTTGCTAGGGCCTCTTAATAACATATTTGACTTGAAGTGTAAACACAGTCAAATTATTATCAGTATGCCCAACTTTTCTACTTGGTCTTCCATGAATTTAGAAGGTTGGAAGTTACTCTTTCATAAACTTTTCCCTGACTTGCTTCTCCCCACTCAGCAGGCATTTCCTCTTCATGTTTCTCCCCATACCGTGATCAGATATCTAATTCTTTACCTTCCTGTTTTAATCACAGGTGATCTCATTTCAGCCCTTATTTTGAGATACCTGCAGCCTGGATCTCTCCCCATAGATATAAACAACCTAATTACTTGTTATGTCTTGTGTCTAGATGTACCCACAAAGTCTCGTGTGCTCATTGATGGGCTTTCGGAGGTGGTGGGATCTGAGGTTAAGGATGTATGATATGGATTAATTTCAATGACTAAATCAGTCACTGACTGGTTTAGCATTGATCTCAGTGTAGATTAGTGGGAATGCTTTCCCTGGGTATGAGTGATACAGTCCAGAAGGCTTGTAGTCTGGGTCAGATAAAAGGGAATGGGAGGCTTTCTGCTTGCTTCCTTCTACCTGCTACACTTTGAACTGTTCTCTGTGCTGCCTGTCTACCATGAAACCTTGTCTTGGAGTCAGCCTCCTGTGGGCTGGAACCTCTGTAAACTGTAACCTGAAATAAAGCTTTCCTCCTTTCACTTGTGGGAGTTGGGTATTTTGGTCTCAGCAGTGAGGAAAGCAACTAAGACACTACCCAACCAATGTTTTCATTTAAAGCATGGCAAACCTTTGAAAAAGTAACATGACTCAACAGGACAGTTGACTTTCCCACAAACCTCCCTTCCCCTGCAAACTGCTGTTCCAGTTTCCCCCATCTTATTGGATGGCATCACCATCTACCCATGCACTCAGGCCAAAGCTGTGTCTTTGTCCCTAAATCACTCTTTCCTCACTTCACCCTGCTAAACCACTACATCCAGTATAATGGCACATCCTGTCAGTTTTCCAGTCTCTATCCCCAAATCAGCCACTTTTCGCAATTTCTGCTTCTACAACTGTAGACTAAATCATAATCCTTCACCTTCTTTGTAAGTGGTCTTTCACCTTTTAACCCTCTCCTACGTCCCTTGCATCCAGAGTGGGCTTCTTAAACCATAAACTGTTAATGCCACATCTGTACATAAGGAATAAAGATTTATTTTAGGGGCTGGGGAGATGACTCAATGGAATAAGTGCTTCCCTGGCAAGTGCAAGGGCCTGTGTTCAATTCCCAGTTCCACTAAAAAAAAAAAAAATTTACTTTGGCTCATGGTTTACTTGCTTGTCCAGATTGCTCTGGGCTTGTGGCTTTGGCAGTATATAATGCGGGACAGGAGAGCATGGTGGTAGAACTGCTCACCTCATGGGGAATGGGAAGCAAATAGGAAAAACCCAGCATGCCACGTCCCCTTCAAGGGCATGCTTTGAGAAATATTAAAAAATGTAGTCCCCCAAACAATTGCAGCAAAATATGTTCACCCAACTTTCTTTATTTTGTGGAGCCTGGGGTTGAACTCAGGCCCTTGCGCTTGCCAGGGAAGCACTTATTCTACTGAGCCACCTCCCTGGCCCCCTCACCCAACATTTTCTAAAGTGCAGTCAGTATAATGTTAAAATTGGTTTGTGTATGTTTTGTTTTACTTTTTAGAAAGGCACCATGCCAGACACACTCATTTTTGACCTACTAAAACTAGTTGGATAGACTGTGGGTCCTAGTAAGATGTAATTGCCTTAGCTTAGAGCTTCACATTTCTCTAGCACAAGAACCAGATCTCTCCATTTCCCAAAACAAAAGCCACCAAAGTGTGGCACGTGTTCCAATGTGTCACACCTCCTTTCGCAATTATTAGACAAGACAAAGTGAAGGGAGGGAGTCACCGACCAAAGGCTGATCAAATGCTTTGTAACATCTTTGGAAATCAGTCAAATACTTCAGGGAAGATTATGAGTAAGAGGATAGGCAGCAGCGGCTGGCCCAGAAAACAGGATGTGTTTTAGTCCACTAGTATAATGCAATATCTGAAGCTGGGTGAGTTTATAAAGAAGAGGGTAAGTTTATTTTGTCTCATGGTTCTGGAGGTGAAAGGTTTAAGGGCTTCGAGTGGTAATTGCTTTTACTAATAGAGTCTGAAGTATCGAAAGCATGTGTCAAGAGATAGAGTCTCAGAAAGTCACAAATATTCAATCATGCTGACATTATCAAATCCTGATCACCTCCCCCAAACCCCAACTCTAAATACCATCATAGATTAAAGTTTCCATCCTTTTAATAATACCTCAGAATGGGGACTAAATTTCAACACATGAAGCCTTGAAGCAGAGTGTACAACCAGCCCCAGTATGAAAATGTCAGGCTTCAAGCAATTTTATTCATTCTACCAAATTGTTCTTGGTGGTGGGATATAATAGTGAACAAAATGAAGTCCTTGCTGTCGGACTTGTCATGGAGCGTATTCTGGTAGGATAATAATTAGCTGAACAATTAAAAAACTAGAGATGTATGTATAACACTTCAGTGATGATAAGTGCTGTTTTTCTTAAAAAAAAAAAAAAAAAAACACGAGACTCAGTGGTGCTCAGGAAAAAGAACACTGCTGCAAAAAATGTGCCCCGGGTGTTTCATTCCCACCCTGCCCAGCCCTTCTTCAGCCATCACTTACCCGTGAGAAGGCTAACTTGTCAGGAGGACTTCAGGTAGACTGCCTGGAAGTCTCAGCAGGTGGGAGAACTGCACTTTGGTTATTTATTCCTCTTTGTGGTTGACAGTGCGTTTGGCTGGAGGCCATTGCCTGTGTAGGTGGCTTCTCTTCCTGCGACTTTCTTCTTCCAGATTCTGGTAACTGCTCCCTACTTTGCTCCTTCAGGCCTAGAAGACCTTATTTCTTATCTTCGGGTCCTGTACCTCCCTATAGTTTCTTTGTATACTCTCCTCCCTCCAATATAGCCATACTATTTGTTTCCATGGGCTACTGCAACAAAGTACCACAAGCTAGGTGACTTAAAACATGGAAATTTATTGTCTGACAGTTGTGAAAGCTAGAAATCCAAAGTCAAAGTATCGGGGCCAGGGAGATGGCTCAGTAGAATAAGTGCTTGCCTGTCAAGCACAAGGGCCTGAGTTCAATTCCTGGTCCTGGAAAAAAAAAAAAAAAAAGAAATTCAGAGTGTCAACAAGGCTGCACTCCCTCTGAATTTGCCAGGAAGAATTCTTCCTTATCTCTTGAGCTTCCGGTGGTTCTATGCCAGTCCTTGGCATTCTTTGGCTAGCAGCTCAACACTACAGTCTCTGCCTGTCACATGTGGCACTCTCCTCTTTTGTGTCTGTGAACCCGTGTCTCTCATAAGGTGTAGGAATCCAGCTTAACCTGACTATAGCTGACCTGATCATAACCACTAGCTCCCACTGAGTGATCCTGGCACATATTCCAAACTTTAGGATAAACATCGTCATGAAGATAGTTGAGCATTTTGTGCCGTGTCCCAGACTTCCATAACCGATGTTTGATGTTTAAGCATTTTTTGAGAAAGCCCTGGTCCATTACAGTTGGATGAGTCCTACCTTTGTCTAGTTTAGTGTAGAAACCCCTACTTTCTGCCTCGGACTAAGAGGTACCCTCCTGTCCTGCTTCTGTAAGACATACTTCTGTCCAAAAGTCCCTAATAAATTTCATTTTGTGTATTTGTCTGCTTCTTCCTTTGATCTCTTGGCACCTTCCACTTTTGGCAGCCGGTTCACACATATTGAATATTTCTGAAGCACAGGACACAGGTCATTTTGCATTAATGACTCTTAATGACTATACTATGACTTCATCTAACTAATTAGATCTATAATGACCTCATTTACAAATAAGGTCATATTCTGAGGTACTGGAATTTAGGTCTTCAGTGTGTCTTCTGTGTGTATGGGTTTTGGGGAGTATGACACCAACCCATAAAGATACCTAATTGGAGTATGACATCTTTTTTTCCTGAGATCCAGATTTACATACAGGTTAAACAAGAGTATTTCCCTGATGTGGTGAAAATAGAAATAAAGGAGGCAGCTGTGGAATTAGCAAGGAAATAAGAGATGTCCAAATAGGGGGGAAATAACAGTAATGTCCGTAAGTGTTCACACTCACATGACACCATGTACAGACACAAGGGTCTAAGGTAGCAGCCTCCTTGGAATATTGGAGCAGGAACAAGGAAGTCAGATGAAGGACTTGGACTTTAGTTCTGGATAACATGGAAAGTCATTGGAAGACTTAATGCAGAAAAGGGACATACTGTGCTTTATATTTTTAAAAGATTACTCTGATTTCTGCATGGGGAATTTCCTAGGGGAGGCACAGACACAAAAGGGCCACTTGATTTTTCAACAGTAATCTTCATGGGAGTGGTAACTTCTGTAAGAAGGAAATCACACAAATGATAAGTAGCTGGGTGTGGTGGCACACTCCTGTAATCCTAGCCCTCAGGAGGCTGAGGCAGGAGGATCATTGTGAATTTGAGACAGCCTGGGCTACAAAGTGGGCTCAAGTCCAGCCTGAACTGCATATTGAGATCCTGTCTCAAAAAGAAAATAAAAAGAATAAAAGTGGTTGGATTCTGGATTTACCGAAGCTAGCACTCACAGGCTTTGCTAAATTGTGTGTGGTATGAGAGAGAGGTGCTCCAAATGTAAGAGACTTACATTCTGTTGGAGACTTCAGAATCCCCACTAGTCCTTTCTTGAGAGTGTACCCATTGTGACGGTATTCAGCAAGACACCAGTTTATCCAGCCCATGTTCTCTGAGCTTATTATACTCTGTACCAGGCATTAATGTTGAAAATACATTGATTGACAAAATCTGATTCTGGATTTCATACAAGAGAATTTCAGTGTTTCACTTAAGCCCTTCCACAAGCAAAACAAATGCTGCCATAAATTTACTATAGCAGCATCCATTTTTTTTGTCTAACATTATCAGATACCCATCATTACCTTTGCCCAAGTTAAAATTTCCCTACCCCATGTGGTTGTTTGCAATATATCCTCCTTGTTCCTTATCCCAGAGACTCAAAGCCCACAACCTAGAGCTGCTGAGTACAGTGAAACTTACTAATGAACATCAGGGTTCATTAAATAAGCAAACCCCTTCCCTTTGCTTGTGCTTTCTTTAAACCAGCCAGTCCTCATCTCCTACACCTGGGAAAAGCCTAGAGGATTAAAGCATGTGGGTCTCAATAGAGGGATAGCTTCAGTGGTTCCCACAGTGCCACTTTATATGCTAGTTGAGTTCCTGCTGCTTTAGACTTATAGGAGGCTTTCTGTTTGCACCCTAAGCTCTGTGGGATCTGTGAGGAATATAGTTATTCATTTCCTGCGTTTTGGTTTCACTTTTTTGTGTCTCACCTGACTCACACACCTGCGCCTCACTCTCCACATACTGCCCCATCAGGGCTCTGCTCCCCAGTAGCTGTCTCGGTTTGTTTTCACTGTCTCTCAAGATGCCAATACCAATACAGAAAGGAAACATGACAGTAACAGTCATGCCCCGTCATTAAGTCATGGCTCCTTTCCCCATCATTTACAAGCTGATCAGTGATTTATGACTCTACTTTATGTTCATAAAACTATATTCCAAGTTCTAGACATTTGTACAACGGTGATGTCTTGTTAAATACAAAATTATTCCCTCATTGTAATAAAATTTCTTTATTAAAGAAAATATTATTTTCTTGATTCAGATTTTGTCACATTTTAGATATACATAATGATCATGTTCATCATCATTTGTACCTGTACAGGATACAACTTGTTTCTTTTTTTCCCCATTCCCCTACCCTCCCTTCAACCCCTCCTCTTCTCTGCATTCACAAAATTAAAAAATAAATAAAAACAACTCCAGCCTATAGGAATTAAGATTTATTTATTTATTTTGCTTTTTAGCTTAAACTTCTGATTCCCAGCCTGAGAGATGGCTCAGTAGAATAAGCACTTACTTGTCATGTGCAAGGACCTGAGTTCAATCCCCGGTTCCACAACACAAAACAACAAAAAAAACCTGATTCCTTCAGACTCTCTTCTCCCTCTACATCAGGTTTCTGCTCATGAAGAGAGATTCAGTTTCCTAGGAAGCACACACCAGAAGAGAATTAAAAATCTTTTTTTTTTTTTTTTTTTTTTTTTTTTTCCTAGTATCAACTGAAGAGTAAAGGACAGGAAGCAGCAAGGTAAGCCAAAATTTTGGCCCTAGCCTTTCAAGGTCAGCAAAGACTCAGGACATAGGAGAACCTGTACTGTAACATCATGGAACTCAGTTGTGTCCCAAATTTTCTGATCAGGGAGATTATGAGACCACAGAGGAAAGTGATCTTGATGTAGAGTGTGCCTAAGGAGAGTCACATGGAGGGAAAACATTCTCTTAGGCTTTCCCAGAGAGCAAATTGGTCAAGCTATGGCTGTAAGTCATCCACAAAGCTGACATTGGCAAAAGATCTACGAAGTGCAGTACAGGGTTGCAGGATAAATCCTGAGAGGAATCCACTGACCTTATCTGATACAAAAGTTACATTTCTTGTTATATAGGTCTTGCTTTATCTTGGTCTTAACCACCCAGCAGAAAAGTATAAAAATGAGGTATATAAAATAAAGCCATATTAATATGCTGAGCTGTGAAAGGCTCTAGTCAACAACTTCTTTGGATAACCCACTACTATTGTGGACTACTGGACTGTGTTGGATTGTTTTGAAGAATTTACACACCTGTAGTATTTAGATGCCAATGGAATGCCCATCTGTAACAGGACTAAACAAAAAAAAAAAAAAGGGATATACAGGATAGATAAACAGCTACTCTCACTTAATTCAAAGAGTAAAAAGATTTTCACTAATAGCATTTGGACAGGATATCCTGTCTGCTTCTTGTACTATGAATAACCACTAAGAAGATAATGTACAATGTATTAATTATTGAAACTGTCCTATTAATCAGTTTGAAACTATCTCATTGCTATTTGTTTCTCAATAAAATAAATACATTAAAAAAAAGAACTCACAGTGCTGATGTTTCCTGTCAAATGAAGGCGGGAAGGAAAATGAATTGAGCAAAATGATTTGAGCTATAGGGTAGATGTGATAGGTCTCAGCCTGCCCTTTCTACTGTGTTAACTTTGCCAAACACCTGAGACATAGACAATTTAAAGGTGGAGAAGTTTGTTTTGGGTCCAAGAAGTTTTCTCACAGTCACTTGGTTGTGTTGTCTTTGCACCTACAGGGAACAGAGTCTCAGGCAGAGAGTTAGTAGTAGAACAGAGCTCCTCAGCTCGCAGCAGCTGAGAAGCAGGGTGTGTTTGCGTGTGTGGGGAAGGGGTCTCAGTTACTTTTCTGCTTACTGAGACAAAACACCATCCACCCAAAATTAGTGGAGGAAATGTTTACTTGGCTCACAGTTTGTAAAGTTTTCAGTCTGTTGGCTGGCGAGGGCCATCACAGAGGAGAAAGCTCAAGGTGCAAGGCAGCACACTTAATCCTAGTGTTACATGCGCTAGACTCAGCCCCCTCCCAGAACTCTACCTATGGCTACTTAAAGGGGACATCTAGGGCAGACCAGATATCTCAGTGGATTAAAGCAATTGCTTAGACAGACACAGGGCCCTGGGTTTGATTCCCGGTCTGCAGTGCTGGCCCTGCCCTTGGGGCAGGCTGAGCCAGTGATTGCGACTGCGTGTGGTAGCACACCTGTAATCCTAGTGCTTGGGAAGCTGAGATACAAGAAGGATCACTACAAGTCCAATCTGTGTAGTGAGAACCTGTAGACCCTGTTCTAAATACATAAAAATAAATAAAGGGAACATCTGAATATAAACCATAACCGAGGTGGGGGGGGTCCTACAAAATATACCCTTCAAGGGCATGTCCTCAGTGACCTACTTTCTCCTGTGCTCTACCTCCCAAGTTGTTACCTCTTCTCTGTAGCCTGGTAAGCTATGCTGCATCAATGTGTTAATCCATTGCTAAGATTAGAGCTTTCATGACCTAATCACTCTTCAGAGATTCCCCACCTCTCAACATTGCTGCACTGGAGGCTGATCCTCTAATGTGTGAGGTTCTGGGGAATGTTTCACATCTAGACCCTGACCACACAACTCTGGAGTAAAAACCATTGGTAGGCAATTACCACACTTTGGCTCCAGTGTGCTCAGTAGCTCAGGGCTGCCCAGGAAGCTGTGTTTTTCCACAGTGGTATGGATTTCTAACTGGTGGTCAACTTATTGCACCCAGCTGAATTAAACTAGCATGGTACTGGGTGCAGGAGGCCCACCTGAGGATTGTTGTCAACAGCAAAAGAGGCAGAACTGGGGCTGGGGAAACAGCTCAGTGGAATAAGCACTTCCCTGTAAGCACAACACAAGGGCCTGAGTTCAATCCCAGCTTCCACAAAAAAAAAAACGAGGCAGAACTGGAGAAGAGAAGGCTGTTAGGGAAGCTGTTTGGAAAGCTGCCAGAGCTGTTGGAAGCTGCTAGTTCTCTTGGGCTATTCTATTGGAGGGTCTTGTCATGCTGGGTTTCCTGATGAACTTCAGAGAAGCTTTTGTCCTCATCTTGACATCAGTTCCTGGCTCCAGAGCAGAAGATGGCGCACTGCTCAGCCTCGTGGAAAGGCTTGTTGCATTGGCTTTCCTTATGGGTACTCAGCTTTCCTCATCACTGGAGGACAGCTCCAGTGGAGCTATAGGACAGCTATGGTACTTTGGGGGAGCTCTAGTATTTACCTTGAGCATTGCTTCCTGGCTCCAGCTCAGATCCCTCAGCTGCTAGAACAGATCCTTCATCCCACTGGCATAGACTTCCTAGCTTCAGCCCCTACCTTTGGGCCTTTCCAGCACAGATCCATGAAGCAGGCCTGCATGAAACTTTGCTGTGGGCTCTAGGCCTCCAGTTGGATTGGTGGGAGGCACTGTTATGAGCTCTAGGTTTTCAGCTAGACTCATGTAGGATATTAAGATTTAGGCCCTCAGCTGAAGTCTTTAGTGTTTATGTGTGTGGAGATTTCCTGCACTTGTATATGGTTCTTGGATGATTCATTATAAAATACTATTATAAAATGTGTCTTGTATTATATTGTTCCCCTTTCAAAAACCCTAAAACAAAAGCCCGGCGTGGTGGCGCAGGCCTATAATCCCAGCACTCGGGAGGCTAAGGCAGGGGAATTGTTGTGAGTTTCGAGACCTGCCTGAGCTATAAAGTGAGCTTAAGGCCAGCCTGAACTGCATAGTGAGACCCTGTCTCAAAAAGACAAAATCAAACAAGCAAACAAAACCCCTAAAACATGACACACATAAGTCTCACAGGTAAGGTTTTTTCTCTTCTTTTTTCTTTTTATAGAAAACCTAAATTTATTTGTCAAATTATTACAAAGACAAAACAATTATCATCAGGAGTACTTTATCGTCCCAGCTCACTTACAGAAAACTAAACTAAGATGGTAGCAATTAAAGGATATAAGCCAAGAGGTTATAACAAAGCAGACTGAAGAGAACAGGGTGGAAGGAGCAGAAGCTACCCAGAAGCACTTACACCAGGATGGGATCTGCAACTGAGATGCTCCCAAAGAGACCACCTAGAGAGGTCTGAATTAATCTCCCCCAGATTAGTGAGTTGCTTGTCCCTGTGGAGAATGACAAGAGACTGCCTCTTCTGAGACCTCTGCTTTTTATTTTATGGATAAGGGTATTTCTAGATCCCAAAGACCTGCATCCTCTCTTCCCCCACATCTCTTTAAATTCAGCCTATTTTCCTGCAAAGTTCCTGCTAGCGTATTGACAATGTATATATACAGCAAAGGCAGGAATTACAGGCCTATATTACAGTCAGCATGTACCTAGACACAAAGTTAGAGAGTAAATGATAAACTACAAATACCTCCGTGGTTAAGCTAATTCACTTTTGTTAATCAAGGTCATTGTTTCTTCTGCTGGTGACAACTTGCTGTCTCAGTATAGTTTATCTTGAGGAAAAACTGGCTTAAGTAAGTTTTAGAGAAGGAAAAAGATTTTCATCAACCTCTCTTCAGAAGGAAGAGGCACTAAGTTCTCTCCTACAGTGATGAGCAGAATCTTCAAGCAAGATGAATCACTTTCAGTGATCAACATCTGCATCCTCGAGCTGTCCTGCAGCTGTTGGTGTAGTATCTACTTCCATGCCATCCTCATCGTCTCTCACTGAATCTTCTGTGTGTCCCCCAGCCATGTTATACTGGCTGCTCACAGACTGGGAGAGCATACCTTCCAGTCTCTCTAGTGTGGCTTGCCCTTCTGCTGTTAAATGGGACAGTCCTGCTTCATAAGTATAAAATGTAGGGACATCCCCTTGTCCTTGTTCATCGTAATCATCTGAGTTTTCATCCTCAGGATCTGGGTGCAAGGCCTGGCACTCACACATGGCTGTGAACATCGCCTCCAATGCTGATTTGTCACTAGACACAAATCTAAATTCAGAAATAGGTTCAACTTCTTCATCACTGTCTTCCTCTTCTTCATCAGCCAGAGATTCTTTTATTTCTTCTCCAAATTTAGCATTCACCGTAACATACAAATGCTCTTGTGGATAGGCATTTAGGTCCCTGGATACAACATGTAAACTAATGGTGGGGTATTCCAGTGAGAATCCTAATCCGGAACCATCTAACCAAGACAGGCGGCTCTCGGAGATTAGAGGGTGCGGGCGCCGAGGCTCTTTCCGTTCAACACGGCCTCGGTATCTGGCTGCTGGTACCGGAGCCCCTCGGCCGACCCCTGCGGCGGGAAACTCCTGAGGAAGCTCATGGCAGCCTCGAACCCCAAGACAGAGGGAAGAAGCCGGCCTCGCCAGTCGCCACCCTCAGCGGCCGCCCCGTTTTCTCTTCTTTTGTGCTTTCTTTTTTTTTTTTTTTTTGTCAGTTCCGCCTGCCCTCAGGGCAGAGCCGGTGTGGCATGTGGTGCTCGTGGTCCCGGGAGCCTGTCTAAGCTTACCTAAAGCAGGCACTTTAGACCACTGAGCTATCTCACTGGCCTACTGTGTTTTCTTTTCTTTTGAGACAGGGTCTTGCTAAGTAGCCTAGGCTGGCCTTGAACTCAAGATAGTCCTTCCTGGCTCAGCCTCCTGAGTGCTGGGATTACAGGTGTGTACCACCTTGATTATCTAGGCAAGGCTTTTCTTAAAGGACAGTGTGAGCGCGCCACTTGCTGGTGGGTCCTTGGGTTGGTTGGATGCTTGTTGGGAGAGACTTTTCATCTGTGGATCAGATATATTGTGGAAGCACCTGTCTAATGGTACAGGCTGAAGCAGGAACTTAGACCAGAAATACTTACTTTGATGAGAACAGATATTATGGAAGGCAGCACACTTAATCCTAGCATCCAGCCTGTTAAAAGCTGGCCTCCATCTCGCAGTGATCCTCTTGCCTTGCCCACCCGAGTGCTGAGATCACAGGTGTGTGCTACCATGCCAGCCCTTCACTTCTTGTGACACTTGCTTAAATCTTGCTTTTTTAATCAACCCTACCTAGACTCCTTTATCACCCTATTTACTATGAGAAAATTCCCAATACTTCCCAGTCTGTTATTCCTGGGTGTCCTGGATTCTTGATTTCCTTTCTCCTCTATTGAAACTTATAAGACATAATTTATTTATTATGTTTATTGTTTAACATCATCTCCACTACTAGAAAACAGGACCTTTGTCATTTTTTTCTCACTCAACATTCTCTAAGCACCAAGAACCATGTCTGGAACAGAGAAAAAACTCCATTAATAATGAAAACTTTGGGAGTAGCAGTTTCCCCTGCCTCTCTAAGCCAGAGGTCAAAGAAGGCAAATTGAAGCAAGGTTATTTTGTTCTATATTAGAACTAAACAAGACTTTTTGATATCAAAAGTAGTTAGGAGTATGGTTTTAGTTGCATATTAATGAGTTACACCTTTTTTTGTAGAAGTTACAATTTTTCTTAGAAAGTTGTTTATGTGGAAAGTTCTAGAACTTCAACTCTTGTATACACCAAAACTTGTACATTCTTCAGGAGTACCCCTAAACCAGTGTGTATTGTTTTTGTTTTGGGCTTAGCTGCCTATGGTTTGGAAGACTGGTTTACAATGCATCCAGAAAGCTAGAGGGGCAAAGGCCTGGCATTCACATTTTTTAATGTTTAAACAGTACTGTTTATGCAACTCAGCATTCCTTTTTCTTATTTGAACTGATTTTCTCATCAGTTTTGCAAGAGAGAGTAGAAAAATCCTTATCAATAGATTGTGAAATAGATCTCTTGCTAAAGTCCAATATGTTTAAACAGTTCTTCCCAACTCAACATTTTTTTCCTCATTCCAAGTTTTCTCATTTCTAGTTGAAGTTACTTTTACTGCATGATGCATTTGAAGTATACCTGCATTATGTCTTGAGTTAGAAATCATAGCTGTCCTTTTGTTGAAATAATAATAATAATTTTTTTTTTTTTTTTTTTTTTTTTTTTTTTTTTTTGTCTTTTTGAGACAGGGTCTCACTATGCAGTTCAGGCTGGCTTTAAGCTCACTTTGTAGCCCAGGTTGGTCTCAAACTCACAACAGTCCTCTTGCCTCAGCCTCCCCAGTGCTGGGATTACAGGCCTGCGCCACCACACCTGGCTTTGAAATAATTATTTTTTGGTTGTTAATTTACTGTCATTTATTGTTCAATGCTTATTGGGATGTCACTCCATGTGAGGCCCTTTATCAGATAAGTCTGTGGATCTGTGTGCTGAGGGGCTGAGCAGGAGAAATAGACATGTGATAGAGCCATGCTATGTGCTGTCATGGAGGAAGATGGTGAAGATCAACTATGTGGGACAGAAAGCAGACAGCAAGTGTTGTCCTCTGGGCTTCCCCTGTCTGTCCTCACAGCTAGTTTTCCAATCTATCTATTGACCAAAAGTGCTAAAAGTTTAATTGGAATTAGAATGTTATTTTATCATAAAACAAATCCTGGGGCCAGGGAGATGGCTCAGTGGAATGAGTGCTTCCCTGGCAAGTGCAAGGGCCTGTGTTCAATCCCTGGTTCCACCAAAAAAGTAAATAAATAAAATAAATCCTGAGCAAATTATAATTCTGTAGACTTGCTCAAATAAACCTTATTACGAGCATTAAAATTTTTTAGAACTTTAAATGGAAAGGGTAGATTTCTTTTTCATGGACACATATTTATTATTTATATTTTTGCAACACAAGGCTGCCTGTTTTATGGACATGCTATGTTATTAGGAGGAACCCCAGGGGTAAAAGTATGGATGTTCAGATGGCAGTTGCTCCAGGAATAAATATATCTACTTTTGCATAGTCATTGTTAGATGAGACTGGTTTTATAGTTTTTGGTTGTCATTTTATTCCTGATCTGTCTCCTTTCTTTTTTTTCAGTTAGGTTTTTTTTTGGCCCAGCAGAGAAGCAGAAATAGAGGAGAAGCAGAAATAAGGCAAGGGGTTACTAACTCTGAAGATGTGGGGAAGACCAAGGGCAGGGCAGGGAGCTGGGCAGATCCTCTGACCTGAGACCGGGAGGCTGAGACTTTATGGACTTTTGTTAGGGGCAGATTTAATGACACACAGGGAGCTGATTGGAGGCTCCTTTATGGGGTGGTTTAAGGAAGTTGTATCTAGGGCTGGAGTGGGGAAGAAGGAGGAAGTGGTCATGGGGAAGATAAGTTGCTGTTTTGGGGATTCAGCCATGTTGGATCAGGGCCGTGATAATTAGCACTTTGTACTTGAACCTGAACCTATCAAGTTTCTTATTGGAATTCTGACTTATTGTAGAGAACATGTAGCTCCTGTTATGGACTGTTTACAGTGAAACCAAGAAAATGCAGACTTGTGTGTGAATGGCGTGGGCCTGTAAGCATGACAAAAATTGTACCAATTTATCTTCCACGTAGCTTTCAAAAGAAAACCAAATGCTTGGAGAAAGTCAGAAATATAGAGGATGCTGCTGGCCAGAGTACAGATTTTTGGCAGATAGAAATGCATTGGTCCTTTTGGTGCATCATATGACATTTCAAAAATTCTACACATTCAGTAGCCAGAACAGTAGTCATTCACTATTCCCTCATGGCAGTTTGGGTGACTTCTTCAGAGGGGAAAATGTTATAGGCAGCTGAATTAGAAATATTACCAGCAGTCAGACAGGGCTGGGCCCTCAAAGGACCCAAGATGGAAGACAAGATACCTTGCAACTGGGAGAGCCGGGCCCTCCTGCTGTGGGCCATACCTCAAGACAAAAGATTAAACAAATGTAGCCACATACATCCCTAGACATGGGCATCAGGGATTGATATTCTAAATAGATATCAATCATCTTGAAAAAGCCAGGAAGAGTCACTAACCCAACCCCCTATAGGAAGAGCCCCTGTTCTGTATTCATGCCCACTTGCTACATGACTAGCTTCCCCATTTGATCCTAATTTAATCAATTTTACCTGAGCAATTATATTTGTAATCTTATTGGTGGACTATAGTTTTGTTCCAGCTCAAGCCCAACTTGTAAGTTCCCATGTTTCCTATCTTAGACCCTCCTCACCTATGGTTTTGCTCTATAAAAATCCCTAGAAAAAGGTAGATTCATTGGCAATCCACTTGGGTCCTCTTCTGTCCTTCTCTTGGACAGAAGCTTTCTTTCCCTCAATAAATATATTCTGCTTTTAAAAAAAACTTCACATTCAATTAATTGTCCAAATCATAAACTACTTAGTGATATAACTCTCATACTGGGACAAGAATAAAGAGATAAGCCAGGTGTGGTGATCTGTAATCCCCTCATTCTGAGGCAGCAGGATTGTTGTGAGTTCAAGACCAATCTGGATAAACAAAGAGTCAAATAAGATACAGTAAAAGAGCTCTTCATAGGGCCAGCCAAATAGTTCGGTGGATTAAAGTGCCTACAAGCAGATGCAGGAGCTGGGGTTTCCATGGGCCTTGGCCCCACTTCCGGGGAGCATTGAGATGGCAATTGAGACTGGGCGTGGTGGCCTGTGCCTATAATCCCAGCTCTTGGGAGGCTATAAACAGGCAGCTTATGAGTCCAATCTAGTATTGAGATCCTGAACACCCTGTAGACCCTTCCCTAAAACACACACACACACACACACACAAAAGAAAAAGCTCCTCATGTGCATTCATTTAATATAAGACTTGACGTTGAAGTGCAATTTTAACAATCTTTAGTAGGGATAAGTTTTAGTGCTGGAATAATTCATGAGGTATTTAAAAACCTCATGAATTATTGTATATTACATTATGTCTGTCCAGAAGTATTGTTCAAATCCTAACTTCTGGTACTTCTGTGAATATGATTTCATTTGAAATAGGGTCTTTGAAGATGCACTTAGGTTAAGATGAGGTTATACTAGGTAAAGAGTGGGCTGTAATCTAATGATCCATAGTGAAAATGAGAGGAGAATTTGAGCACATATGCAGCAGGAGGATGTCTTATGACATGGAGACAGAAATTGGAGTGGTGTTGCCAAAACCTAGAGAGCTCCAAGAGTTATTAGCGCCTTCCACAAACTGGGAACAGACAAGGAAGTGTCCTCCCAAAGACTCATTCATTGAGAGTTATCACTCCTGACATTTTGATGTGTGACTTCTAGCCTGTAGAACTGGGAAACAATAAATTTCTGTTGTTTTAGTCCAGCAGCCTGAGACAATTGGTTATAGCTCATGTAGAAAACTAATACAAAAAATATAGGTATACAATAGCAAAAGTTCTGAACATATTAGTAAGTGTAAAAAGTCACATGACAAAAATAGAAATACATGTTGATTAAATTTCTGATTGGCAAAAAAAAAAAAAAGCTTTAAAAAAGTCCATAATGGAGCTATGAACATAAAAATTTCATGATCTATTAAGAAAATAATCAGAAAAAACAAACAAACTGAAAAATATTTCCAACATATGACAAGTACTGTACACTTTTAATACATATTACTCATACAGATTGAAAATCAAAGCAGTGGCGGGTGTAAGCGGCACACACTCAGGAGGCTGAGCCATGAGGATCTAGGTGAGCTCAAGGCCGACCTAGGTTACAAAGAGAATTCAAGGCCAGACTTCAGTGATACCTAGTCTCAAAACAAATAAAGAAGCATTAAAAACCATTTGGGGAAAAAAAAATTGAGCAAAAGAGAAAATCTTCACACAGAAACTTCAAAGAAGCTGGGTGTGGTGGGGTGGTACATGCCCGTGTTCCCAACACTGAGAAGGCTGAGGCAGGAGAATTGTTGCAAGTTTGAGACCAACCTGGGCTACAAAGTAAGCTCAAGGCCAGCTTTGAACTGTGCAGGGAGACTCTGTTTCCAAAAGACCAAAAACAAACAAACAAAAAAATCAAGAAAGACAAACTAACCAAACAATACAATGAGCAGATGTTATATAGTGTTCACTATGTACCAGGCCCTTTTCTAAAGTCCTTACTCATTAACCTTTAACCTTCAAGTCACTTATGAGCAATCTTAAGTCAAATTACTTAAATCCTTTCTGCCTCACTTTTCTTCCCTATGCATATATTCAAGAATTGCTCCATGAGTGATACAAGAAAAGAAGACTGCTGGGTCATATAGGGGTGCATAGTATAGTATTTAGGACAGGGTATATAGGGTCTCACTGCATAGATTGGACTCTAGTGATTCTCCTATTAACAGCCTTCCAAGAGCTGGGATTACAGGTGCATGCCACCAGACCCAGTCTCCAGCACCTTCTCGGCCTGCCCCAGAGGTGGGGCCGGCACGGCATGCTGGGATGGAACTCTGGCTGGTACATCTGCCTAAGCACGCACTTTAATCCTCTGAGCTATTTGGCTGGCCCTTCATAGGATGTATATTTTATTTTTTTAATTTATTTATTGTATTTTAACTTGAAGAATGAAAAATAGAAGCAAAAACAAAGAGAACAAATGACATAAACAGGGTAACATACAATGATACATATGTTACAGAGTTTCACAACATGGATGGCTAATTATATATATATATATATGTATATATATATATATATATAATTTTTTAAAATAAAACAATTCAACACAGATCAGCAGTTCACAATAGAAGTGGGTTATCCACATAAGTTGTTGACTTGAGCCATTCACAGCTCATTATATTAATATAACTTCACTTTATATACCTCCATTTTTATACTTTTCTGCTGGATGCTTAAGACCGAGTTAAAGCAAGAAGTGTCACTTTGTATCAGATAAGGTCAGTCAGGTGCCCTCAGGGTTTCTCCTGGAACCCTGTACCACTCTTTGTAGATCCCTTGTCAATGTCAGCCTGTGGATGAGCCACGGCCATTCCTTGAAGGCTGTATATTTTAAATTTATTAGATTCTACGAAACTTCTGTCCAAACTTACATGTCAAGGTGCATCTATCAGCAAAACAGTGTAGCAGCTTCTCCGTGCCCTCCTAGGTGATGCTGAACAGGCTCTGTT
Source organism: Ctenomys sociabilis (assembly GCA_004027165.1). Lineage (NCBI taxonomy): Eukaryota > Metazoa > Chordata > Mammalia > Rodentia > Ctenomyidae > Ctenomys > Ctenomys sociabilis. The sequence goes on along the minus strand of PVKA01009645.1, from coordinate 35,316 downwards.
TTCCTTTGCTTGCTTGCTTGCTTGCTTGCTTGCTTCCTTCCTTCCTTCCTTCCTTCCTTCCTTCCTTCCTTCCTTCCTTCCTTCCTTCTTCCTTCTTTCTTTCCTTCCTCCCTCCCTCCATACCTTCCTCCCTCCCTCTTTCTCCTCCTCTTTTTTTTTTGGTCAATCTAATGAGCAGATCAATCTTTATAAGCACATTCAATTTTTGTGTGAAGCATATCATATACAAGGGAATCTCAGTGAAATCATCAGTAAATTAACCTGGCGAATCAGGAAAAACTGAAATTAAAGTGATATATTCAAAGTGCTGAAAGAAAAAAGAAAACAAATCAAACAAGAATACCTAGCAAATCGGCTCTTCAAATGAGAGGAAAGTATTTTCCTACATGAACAAAAGCTATGAGATTTCTTCAATAATAAACTTGCTTTATAAGAAATACTATGAGGAATCCTTCAGAAACAAAAGGCCTCTGATATGTAATATGGGAACCTGAATGTACAGCCAGTCCTCCCATGGTTGCCTGTCCCCTAAAGGCTCGATAGTTAGAGGTGGGACTTTTGGAAGACCAAATAGACACTAACCGGATGCATGCATTAACCTGCTGATGAGTTTATAGCTGAACATAGCATTAAGAGGAATCTGCTTGAAACAGGTGGGTCACTAGAGGCATAGTCTGAAAGACCATATTACTATCTCTAGCTCCTTCCCTTTGGCTCTGTTCCCTGGACGTCCCCATGAGATGAGTATCTTTTCTCCACCATCTCCTTCTGTCTTGATGTTTCCTTCTTGGAACCTGCTGACCACAGACTTAAAGTGTGAACTCAGATAATCACTTTCTCCTTGTGTGTGTGAAGCATTTCGTCCCAGCAATGAAAAGGTGACTAGTACAATGTTTAAGGGTTCTACTTCCATAGATTCAACTGGCTTTGAATAAAAAATACTTGGGGAAAAAATGTGTCCATACTGAGCAGGTACAGATTCTTCTTGCCACTATTTTCTAAGCAATACAGTGTAACAGTTATTTACACAGTATTCGTATTATATTTAGTATTACAAATCTTCTAGTGATGATTTAAAGTGTATGGGAAGACACATGCAGCTTATCTTCAAATACCATATTTTTTCCTATAAAAGACTTGAGTATCTACAGATTTTAGTATCTTCAGAAGGTCCTAGAACCATTTTCTATGGACACTGAGGGACAACTGCATAAAACTCATTGGTTAGAGTAAATATACAGAATTCATAATAATACTACAATAGTGACGTATAGGTCATCCACAATTCCAGCATAAAGTTTATAAAACAAAGCTACTTAAAAATGGCAACACTGGGCTGGGGAGATGGCTCAGTAGAATAAGTGCTTCCCTGACAAGCCCAAGGGCCTAAGTTCAATCCCTGGTTCCATCAAAAAAATAAACAAACAAAAAAAAAAAAAAAAAAAAAAAAAAAAAAAAAAAAAAAAAAAAAAAAAAAAAAAAAAAA
>PVKA01009645.1:0-33730 GCA_004027165.1 Ctenomys sociabilis | reverse complement strand
CAAACATAAAATGGAGAATTAAACATAATTACAGGGCTTTTATATTAAATCAAAGTTAAGTTGTTATTAGCTTATATAGACTAGCAAAACTACAATATGTCTTATAGTCTGTTGGGAACTACAAACCCCAAACCTAGATATGCCACAGATATTCTGAATGCCACTGCCGAAAATCATGTCACAAAGGAAGACAAGGGAGAAAGGAATAAAGAATCTAAGAGAAACAAAAACCAGATGGCAATGATGAACTTACCTTCTCTTTCAAGATTTCTTTTAGTTACTCAGGAAGTCTTTTCCCCTTCCTCTCAGTTCCTTTGGTATTTTATCCCCTCATTCAAAAGTATTTGAGAAATATCAGGCGTGGTGGCACACATAATCCCAGCACTGGGGAGGCTAAGGCAGGAGGATTACCACAAGTTCCAGGCCAGCCTAAGTTACATAGTGAGTTTCACACACTTCCTGAAGTGAGTTTCTAGACAGAATGATATCCTGTCTAAAAACACTTCTCAAATATAAATATTTGAGGGTTTACTATGTGTTGTATTCACTACCATAAAGCAGTAGCAAATTAAACAAAACTTGCTATTTTTATGGCATTTACAATCTAACAAGAAAATAAAAAATTTAAAAACAAAGTTAAATTAATAATGATAAATCTTAAGAAATTAAAAAAAAAAAACCATGTCCAAATAGCTCAGCAGATTAAAGTTCCTGCAAGCAGGTACAGGGGCTGGGGATTTGATGCCCAGGTCTGCTGTGGCAGCCCCACCACCAGGATGCGCTGAGACAGCAATTGAGACTGGGCGTGGTGGGGCGTGCCTGTAATCCCAGCTCTTGGGAGATGTAAATGGGAGGAGCACTACAGGTCCAGTCTAGTAGTGAGACCCTGAATACCCTGTAGAGCCTTCCCTAAAATACAAAATCAATCAATCAGTCAATCGATCAATCAATCAATCGAACATGGGAAATGAGAAATGCCAGGATGGGAATAGGATTGAAATATATGTATGTATGTATGTATATATTTCATTTGAGATAGAGTTTCATTACTTTGAACTCACTTTTGTAGCCCAGGTTGACCTCAAACTCATGGCAATCTTCCTGCCTCAGCCTCCCAGGAACTGGGATTGCAGGTATGTGCCACCATGCCTGGCACAAGATCAACATTTTAGACCGAATGAATCCTAAGGAAAAGATTATTTGTGCCTTTCTTGTAGCATTAATCACTTTTATGCTATTTTATTTTCATTATGATAAAATATAAATCACAAAATTTATTTAGTAGTAATTTAAGATATATAGTTTAGCGACAGTCATTGCATTCACAGGATTGTACTGTCATCACTTGTAGAAATCTCTAGAACCTCTTCATCATTCCAAAGTGAAATTTTATACTCATGAAATAGTAATGCCTCAGTTTTCCCCTCTTCAGCCTGGGTATACAATGTTCTACTCTCTGTCTCTGTGAATTTGACTTATCTAGGTACCCCATATAATTGAGATCATAAATATTATCACTTTGTGCCTAGTTTATTTCATTTAGTGTAGCGTCAAGATTCATCTTATGCTGTAGTGTGTTAGAGTCTCAGTCCTTTTCAAAGCTGAATAACATTCTAGTATATATGTACATATATATATATATATTCTTGTTTATTCATCTGTTGGTGGATATTTGGGTTGTTTGTTTATTTATTTATTTGTTTACTTTTGGCGGAACTGGGGATTGAATTCAGCCCTTCGCTTGCCAGGCAAGTGCTTATTCTACTGAGCCATCTCCCGGTCCCTGTTTTTTTTGTTTTTTGGTCATTAATGCTTTTGCAAATATACAAATACCTGTTCATATCTCTTGTTCATACACCTAGAAGTAGAATTTCTGAACCCAGCAGTAAACCTGTGTTTTATTTTATGAGCAATGACCATAGTGTTTTCCACAGGGGCTACATAGCGTTATACATCTAAGTGTTCCAATTTTTCTACACCTTTACTTTTTGTTTTCTCTTTTTTTTAATTACAGCCATCCTGAAGGATATAAGGTGGTATCTCATTGTAGGTTTGATTTTTATTTTTCTATTGAGCATCTTCTTATGAGCTTACTGGTCATTTGTATATGTTCTTTCGAAAAATGTGTATTTGCCGGGTGTGGTAGCGCAGGCCTGTAATCCCAGCACTTGGGAGGCTGAGGCAGGAGTATTGTTGTGAGGTGAGACCAGCCTGAGCTACAAAGTGAGCTTAAGGCCAGCCTGAACTGCATAGTGAGACCCTGTCTCAAAAAGACAAAAAAAAAAAAAAAATGTGTATTTAAGTGTTTTGTCTATTTTTTAATTGGGCTTCCTTTTACTGTTGACTTTTTTAACCTCTCTGTATTCTGAAGTTATTTCCTTATCAGATATGTGATTGGCAAACATTTGCTCCCATTCTTTGTGTTGCCTTTTTGTCTGGACAGGGTCCTTCCATGCATACATTTAAAAAAATTGATGAGTTGTACTTTCTTTTTGTAGCAGGGATTGAACTCAAGACCTTGCTCTTGCTACACAGGTGCTTATGCCACTGAGCTATCACCCCAACAGTTGCTTAAGTTGTTGATTCACATCTAAGAAATCATGAAATCCCAAAGTATAATAGTTTAGTTATATCTTTAGCCATTATGAATTAATTTTTGTATATGCTGGTCAGTAAAGGTCTAGCTTCATTTTGTTATGTTACCAACTCTATTCTTTTGCCTAGGAATAAAATGTATTCATTATGATTCTATGTGGGGGACCACCTGAGCAACTCTCCTTGAAAGAAAAGCAACTGTCTCCATTTTGACTGAGCCTGATCCTATTTCCTTGTATTGTTATGTAGAGAGCTGGCTAGGACTTCTGTTTATCCTTCAATTGGCCTTAAGCAATGTGTATTGGTCTAGTTGAGGTGCTGGTGATAGTCTTTGAAGGTGGCATGTGTGTTTCCCTGTTAAGCCTGCTGCTCCTTAACGTGAGCTGGGTGGAGACAGGATGGTAGAACTAATGTTCTGCGCTGCCAGCTGGGATGGAACCTCAAGATAGAGGCTATGACTTCCTGGGGCTTGAAAGACTACATCAAAGCTGAAGCCCTAGACTTCCCAAAACATTAAATACTATATAATGCAGATTACTCTCTCTGCATATCCTCTCTGCATATGGCAGAGGTAAATGTAGGCCCCACACCTAGCTCAGCTCACAGTAGTCACCTACTTCCCACAATTCTCAATCAATCCTCAAGCCACTCCCTCACTGAATAAAAACCGGGTGAGGCCCTGGGTCGTGCTCTTGGTTCAGGAAAGCCATGTCATCACAGGACTTAGAGCCCCTCGACTCCTCAATGATTAAAAATATAATTTAGTGTCCTCATTTTCGCCGTGGGCTGCATGGAAAGTGGTAGATTGGAGTCAACTTGATGGGATTCCAATAACGTAACTTTGGGATTACAAATATTGGTTTCTTGGACTGAGACAAGGACCAGGAAGTGTCTCCTACAATTCTATGTGTTTATTTCCCTATTACAAGGTCCTTGAGAACTGCACTGTTTTACAGTCTTAGTCAATTCATTTTTTGGAGGGGACAGTTTCACTATCTGAGATACTCTCTTCCTGACTCAGATAACAGGTGTACAGAACCACTCCTGGTTTAGAATCTTTTACTGTCCTCATAGCTCCATGCATTTGATAAAAGGACAATTCACTTTTAAGAAATGCATGCTTTGGGGCTAATGAGCACTGCATTGTATTTATACACATATATTGTGAAGTTCAATTATTGAAAAAATATATGTTTGGTCTAGGATTTCTTTAAAGAGGATTGATTGATTGTTTCTTTAAAGAGATTGTCTGTTTGAGACAGGGTCTCGCTATGCAGTTCAGGCTGGCCTTGAGCTTACTTTATATCCAAGGCTGGTCTCAAACTTGCATCAATCCTCCTGTCTCATCTTCCCGAGTGCTGAGATTACAGGCTTATACCATCATGCCTGCCTAAAGAGGTCATATTTTGAAAATATTTTTAATTTTATGAATTTGGCATAAAACATACTTCTGTTCCTCACAACCCAGACATACGATTTTTCTGTATCACATTCTAAGCACTTCCATTAGTTAGCAAGCTTGTCAGACACATGCTTAGCCTATAGCTATTTATTATTTAAACTGAGAGCTTGGTGAGGTATGCGACATATTTTCCCTGTGAAGTCATGGGAAAAAGTTTTAATATCAGAAAGTCAGCTGGAGAGCCTGAAATCAGAACAAGTAGGAAGTGGTTTTATAATTGTTTGTCTGATGAGTGTTTCTCAAACTGTAGATTCATCCATTGAAATATGGAGCACACCCATTAGCCCAGATCAGCCATATCAGAATCTATAGGTATGAACTCTGGATCTACACTTTTAGCAAGTACACATGGTAATACTTATGTGTATGTATAGAAGTTTGAAAATAACTGAAACCTGATTGCAGTGTGACCAGGATGAAAGTAGTAACATACGCTTCTGCTATATGCAGGACTTTGTCAATAGGAAGAAATGAATTCACAAGTTTTGGCAAGACTTGCATTTCCTAAATCTACCTGGAGAGCAGTGCTAATTTCAAAGTCTTGAGATTACAGTTTTCTCTGATTCTTTGACTATGCTGATTAACTTCATTTATTTACTATTATGGTTTTGGGAGAAAAGTAATTTTTTTCATATCATTGCCTAGATTTTTTGGGTCTTTTTTGGCAGAACCAGGGATTGAACTCTGGCTCTTGCGCTTGCCAGGGAAGCACTTATTCCACTGAGCCATCTCCCCAGCTCCTCATTGCCTAGATTTATATCTTGGTTTTATATTTTTATGGAGATGTAATTACATATAGTGACAGTCTGATGAGTTTTCACGAGTGTATACACTCATGTAACCAGTACTTAGTTGAGCCGGGTGTGGTGATGCAGGCCTATAATCTCAGCACTTGGGAGGCTAAGGCAGGAGGACTGTTGTGAGTTCGATGCCAGCCTGAGCTACAAAGTGAGCTGAAAGCCAGCCTGAACTGCATAGTGAGACCTTGTCTTAAAAAGATAAAAAAAAAACAAAAAAAAAAACCTTAGTTGAAAAATAGAGCATGTTATCATCCTAGGAAGTTCATCGATGTCTCTTTCCATTCTGTCACTGACCCCTGACTATCCTGGCCACTACTATTATTATCTCTACCTTCACAGAACCTAATCATTTTAGAAGGTTTAGTTTTTGCCTGTTCTTAAACTTCATAAAATGGTATATTCATCATGTCTTAGCCCTGTAATCATAAAGAACAGTGACTCTTACTGCTATAAACCTCTTGGTCCCATAATGCTTTTTCTGATCCTTCTCATTTTTACTTGCTTTGATTCTTGCAGAATTTTAACATTCTTGCTGTTCTTTACGGCATTCTCTGCTAGGGATCATTTGTCTTTCATGTTTTTCTCTTTTTTTTTTTAATGTATTTGGTATAAGGTCTCACTACACAGATCAGACTCATAGTGATCCTCTTATTTTCAGCCTCTCCAGTGTTGGGATTACAGGCATGGGCCCTCATACCTAGTCTCAGACAGCTCAGCAGAGGACAGGGCTGGCCTGTCATGTGGTGTGGGGGATTGAACCCCAGTCCCTGCACTTACCTAAGCAAGAAATTAATCTGCTGAGCTGTCTTGCTGACCCTTGCCTTCCATGCTTTTGAATGTCTACTCCATAGCTTAAAGGACTCTGTACTATTACCCTAGTTTCTTGGAAAGCCTTCTGCTTTCCTTCTCTATTTTTCTTACTATTGTAAGTGTACAAGGTCATTCTTCTGAGCACAGCCTGGTACTGTTGTCATCTTCCTCCTCCTTCTCTTTCTCTTCTTCCTCTCCTCATCCTCTTCTCTCTCTTCCTCTCCTCCTCCTCTTCCTTCTCATCCTTCCAGTTTATGGGATTATGTTATCTTTTCTTAAAATATCTTGAAGCCTATCTTTCTAAAGTCTTACAGATATTTTTGATCCAGCACAACTTCGCCTTTCTTTGGCAATAACAGGCACAGTCTCCAGTCCACCAAATGCCTTCTTCACATTGATAAAAATCAAAAGGAGTATACTCATTATTCCTTCCTCTATCTTCTAGGACATAAAATTATTGGGAAGATATATACAAGTATACGAAAAAGTGTACTTTTATCTAAATGAACCAGCCAGTGTGTTATCCTCACTAATCATATGTGTTGTGTCAGCTTTGTGGTTTTCCTCCACGTGGTTCATCTCTGCTTCCAAAAAACATCACTTCCAATTCCTCTTTCTTTTTATCTTCATTAAAGTGTCCAGGGATTCCTCTGAGTCTGTCATTATCCCAGCCTACAGCGCTGCCCTGCCGGGCTTCTCTCAGCAGGTCTTCTGCACGTAGCTTGTCCTTCAGTTGCTGTGTTCCTACAGATCTATTCCATCCTGCCAGCTTCTAGTGGTGTCCAGGAGGTCATGTTTGTCACCAATACTATAGTCTCAAGGTCACTGTTGCTTATGCTCTGAGCTTGCTATCTGGACATTTGCTACCACTGTTCTGTTTCCGACATCCTTCCTAATTGTTTCCTCATTGAATCACTCAGAACTTCCCTCACTGTTGAGATTGTTCCAGGCCATCCTTAATGCCATGAATGGATATTGTCTCAGTTTTATCTAGGTGGCTTTTCTCTTCTCTCATCTGTTTTCCATTTAGGCCAGATGAGTCGCTCTCTGACTAAATGCATTCTTTTCAGTCTTTGTAAACACTGTCAATATTTAGCCAAAAAGCTTCCATTCTTGAATTTGAAGCTGTGGCCCTGAAGTAAAAATCAACACCCAGCGGGAGCCCCATCATTCATTTTTTATGTTATAATTTACTCTCAATATTTGTGCTTCTAAATCTTTTATATCCCAAATTTCACACCATCTCAAGATGCTCCTTCAGGAGCAGCTTCAGGTAGCTTCTGTCATTTGCTAAGTTCATACCCCCCGGAGATAACATCCCCTCTTACGTGGCTAGGTTCTGTCCATTTGCAGCCACTGTGATATTCTTCACAAGGGAGCCCCTGAGTTCCAGCACACAGCTTTCCCCCCATACTGTCAACATGTCCAGTGTCTTCTTCCACTATGGGAAAGGAATACAGTGTAGCCGAAAGGAGGCTTGCTCTGATGCTTACTGCTTGGTAGCCGATGAGGACGACTAAGGCTCATCTACTTAATCCTTTGAAGATGCAGTGTTGATCTAAGTTGGTGACGACAGTTTTGTAAGATACATGAAAAACTGCTCTGAATGCAAAGAGTAAGGCAAACTAAAGTTTTTGTTAGGTTTTTTTTTTTTGTACACGGTCTCACCATGCAGCCCACATTCACAGTGATCCTCCTGCTTTCTGCCTCCCTACTGCTGGGATTACAGGGACACGCCACCATGCCCAGACTCCATCACCAGCTCAGTGCACCTGAAGGCAGGGCCAGCATGGCATGCGGAACCAGGGATCGAACCCTGGTCCCTGTGCTTACCTAAGTAAGCGCTTAGTCCACTGAGCTCTACCACTGGCCCTCAAACAAAGGTTTTAAGGATAATCATTGGATATTCAGTTGTCCTCAGACCTATAGAACACATATAGCATATGTAGGAAGTTGCTCAGCATTTTCCAAAGCCCTATATTAATACATGTATTGGGCACGTCCATTTGCAGAGCATCAGAGCAGGCACTGTGGCAGGCTGTACACTGCCTCATTCTGTGGATCTCAATACTCTTGTTTCTAAGTGTTGGCTAATATGCTAGGGGTCATCCCAGCTATGTGCAAGAATCTGCTTATTTCCTAGAGCCCCAGGCAGCTCAGACATATAGCTCAGGCAGGACCCAGTATAAGTTGACCTCTTCTGTGAACTTTCCCCAGCCTCTCCTTCTTGGCCCCAACCTCGATGGGGTGACATGATTTTCATAATTAGACTGTAGGATGATGATAGTGACTAATCATGATAATAGCAACTATAATTCTCACATATTGAATTCCTGCTAAGTGCGTCATACTCTGCTGCAAACATCAGTTTACAAACATTTGTACAAACAGCAGTTTTAGCTCATAGGTCCTGGAGGTTTCAGTCCATCCGAACATCAGTTTTGAACTATTTTTTTTTTTTAATATTGCTTTTCTGCAGAGCCTATGTTTAGACATATTTTCTTAATCAACCCTGCCAGGAGATTTTAAGTCCACAAGTAATACAATCTATTAAGTACCAAATGCATTTCTGGGCTAGACTTACAGAGTGAGATAATATGGGAGGGTTATGTAAATACTGAACCCAGAGCCTCCCTTATGCTAAGCCTGTGTTCTACTACTGAACTCCATGCCCATTCTGATGCCCTCATCAGGAAATGATTTTTTACTCTTTTGCAGGCGATTCTATCTCCCTTCTAAATGTATCCTATGCATCACAGGCAAAGGTGCATACTCCACTGGAGGCAAGGCTGCCTTTTCCATATACAGCGCAGTTCCTAGGTTAAATCTTGACAGGCCCAGCTTGATGAGCTGCTTTGGCGTCTCCCTGGGCACACTGGTGTTTCTGTGGCCTCCTCCCCCAGGCCTTTGAATAAGATGCTGGACATTCCTTATGAGAAACCTGAGGCGGATACTAAAAAGACAGCTACAGTTTTCCTATTGCCCGCTGCCAGGTTTCTTGGGGGACCAGCTGTTAGGGTATAATTTTATGGACTATTTTTTAACACACTGAAATCTTTCAAATGCTTCCTTAGTCTCCTGTAGTGTCCAAGGCCTAACAAGTATGATGGTGAGGAAGGGTGGAGGAGGGGTGGGTTGAAGAGAGAGGGAAGGGAGAGGAGCAAAGGCTGAAGGGATGGAGGAACAGCGAGAAAAGAGAGGGGGAGAACCTGTAACGGAAGAAATGAGGGCCCTGGAATCTGACAACCACTTTAGGTCATAATTTTCTCAGCTAAGGAAAGGAAGTAAGTAAAGGGGGTAGTACTTGTTTCTCAGGGTGTATGTGACATTTGCATGTTATAAAAACTGACATATAAAGGATGCTTAATTGTGGAAGAATTATTATATATATATATATATATATATATATATATATATATATATATATAATAAAATAATTTGAGGGTCAGATTTTTACAACTTTGAAAGGGCTCACAGAGCAGATATGGATGGAGCCAGAGGGCAGTCCAGGGCCTCAGGAGCGAAGGCTGATAGGAGAGGGCACTAGTGAGTTTTTTGAAGGGCCCAATCCCCCATCCAATTTTAGAATTTATTAATGAATCGAGACAAAGTGTGAGCAGCTGGAGCCTGATTTACAGCGCTCATTACCCATCTCCATCACTCTGGAGAGCGTAGCTTTCTTCTAAACAAGTCTTTCACTCCAGAACTTGCTTGAGAAGCTTCGGGCAACACTAGAACAAAGCAGGCGTCTCCTCTGGTGAAGACACCTCTCCTGTGGACAGCACTAAAGAAAAGGAATGTAAGGGGGGGTCTGTATGCCACATCCTCCTTGCACGCCTGCCAACCAGGTCAGTCAGTTCACTTCCTCGGGCGGATGAGAGAGAGAGAGAGAGAGAGAGAGAGAGCAAGTGGCACAAGGCTGGCGTGTGTGCTCATGGTACCCGTCTCCATGGGCAAGGGGAGTCACGAGTGCATTGGGTCCTGCCCTCAACAGGCTCTCAGGAGAAAGGCAGGGAGCTCCACGAGCAAGGCCGCAGCCCTGGGCCTGGGGCAGGATGAAGGAAGGCACGTGGAGGTTTGCAGAAAAGGCTTAACGAACATTTCTCTGGGGAAAAAATCACTTTATGCACTTTATTGCTACAAAGGATTGAACAATGATAAAATATATGCAGTGTTCTTTAAGCTCCAGAGGGCCAGTTGATCATCACGGAATTTCCTGATTTTGCTGAAGTATTTTCCACATACCAACGAATGGTTACAATTCAACCACAGTTTTAAAAATGGAGTAATTTTCACCACTGAGCTAACACTAGGTATAAATATCTTAAGATCACAGTGCAATGTAGCAACATGAATTAAGTCTTGGATATTTATGACCTTTGTTTTAATGTAAATTAACGGTACGTTTATATAACTTAAAATGTACTGATGGTTGGGTTTAACAAAGCTACGCTCTCCAGAGTGATGGAGATGGGTAATGAGCGCTGTAAATCAGGCTTCAGCTGCTCACACTTTGTCTCGATTCATCAATAAATTCTAAAATTGGATGGGGGATTGGGCCCTTCAAAAAACTCACTAGTGCCCTCTCCTATCAGCCTTCGCTCCTGAAATACTGAGAGTTGACTCTTCCCCCGCCCACCACTGAGGAACACTCGCTGTCCCCACTGGGTGCTCCAATGGAGAGCAATTTCATAGCACGAGAATCAGCCTCCAGCAGGGGGCAGTGTGGCCCCTTACTCAAGAAGCCGACCTCGCCCTGTGGTTTCTGGAAAGGAGCCTTCTGTGAAGAGGGAAGGCCAAGAGTCAGGGCTCTTCCCTGGGTGTGAGCCAGGGGGAAACCAGGAAACCCAAACGGAAGTCCTGAGGTGCTGGAGAGGGGCCAGTGGAGAAGCCTCCTGCTGGCCGCAGGATAAGCCATGAGGGTCCACTCAACCGCTTCTCTGGTGGGACAAACACTCAGGGCAGATGCTGGCCTTGAGCTCTGAAGCTGTGTGGGACAGAGTTCAGCCTAGATGATATGATGCACCTGGCCTGTCATGGCGAGGCCTGGGAGCAGAGAACCAACACTAACAGTGAAGCAGAAACTTCGAGTTACTAAGCAATTTGGAGGGTTGGAAGGCATGAGCAGAATCAGTCATCCAGTTCCTACACTGCTCTTCCTGAACTCAGGGTATAAGTGTTTCCAACACAAAGAATAGTTGCACAGCAAACCCACCCTAGAGGAGGTTGTGAAAAGTATTTTATATTTAATTTATCCTAATTCCATTCTGTATGTTTACAGTCACTTTTGGGAAGGGCTGCTTAAGAACCAAATACCTCTTCTGGATATTTACGAATGTTTTGTCTTGATGACTTATTTTTCTCTCCCTCAGGGATTATGGTGAATTAAGCTACCTGAATGGGGAAAAATTGGCACCTAGGACACTTACGTTTTCTTACTAATTTAGACATTATGGTACTTAAATTTTTTCTACATTTTTCAAATCATTTATATCCAGCAGACCTTTGTTTTTTCTTTAGACTCATCTGTTAAGAGATTCATATTTTTTCTAAGTCTCAGAATGTCCATTGGATTGCATTTATTTTCTTGCTATCTCCAGGCATGAATTATCAGATGCCCTTGGTGTGGGGTAAAAGTTACTTCATAACCCATGTATAGGCCTTAGGTTGATAAAAGACCAATGACTTCAATTTGAGACAACTGATGACTCAATCTCATTTTTTTTCTCTCTCACTGTATTTAGGACAGGGTTTACAGGGTCTCACTACACAGATTGGACTTGCAGTGATTCTCCTGTTTTCAGCCTCCCACATGCTGGGATTACAGGTGCACGCCACTATGCCCAATCTCAATCACCTGTATCAGCATGCCCCCTGAGCGGGGCCAGCAGTTAATCTCATATTGTTATCTTTAACAGTTTCTGAAAACTTAGTGGTATGTTAGAAATATGGAGAAAACAAAGTTTATGCTATTGTATAACTCTTAACAGACTTTTTATTTTATTTTAGTTTTTATATTTTAGGGAAGGGTCTACAGTGTGTTCAGGGTTTCACTACTAGATCAGACTTGTAGTGATCCACCTGTTTACAGCCTCCCAAGAGCTGGGATTACAGGTGGGCAACAGCATGCCCAGTCTTAATCTCAGTGCACCCCAGGGATGGGACTGACATGGCAGGTGGGGGCAGGGGGGAGGGGTTGGGGGATGGGGCATGGAGGGTAAGGGAGAATGGAGAATCAAGCCCCCACCCAGTGCACCTGCTTTCAGGCGGTTTAATCCACTGAGGTATTTGGCCAGACCTTAACAGACTTTTATACTGGATAATTTTCAACATTGTATGTAAGTAGACAGTAGTATATGATGAACCATCAGTCTGGGTCAATCTTGTTTTATCTCCCGGTTTAGCTTAGCTATATGTAGGGATGCATGTCTTTCATTCCAGCCACTTAAAAGGGAGAATGATTGTGAGTTCCAGGTCAGCCTGGGCAGTGTAGCAAAAACTTGTCTCAAAACAAAAAGAATAAGTATGTATAGTTTTATATCTATTTTCTGAACACTCTTCATCTCTAAATATAGAACAAATAATATACCATTATCGTATTTAAAATAGACATTAAAATTTCATTTTTAAATAATTGATTAGTGTTTCAATACCCTTATTATTCTCCTATGTGTGCATTCTTAGGGGCAATTACATGGGTTAGCATTTCTTTTAAATCTCTTTTAGTCTATAGATTCTTTTGACATATTTTCACTGTTCATTTGTTGAAAACATACTTTTTAAACTTAATGTATCACAAACTTTCCCTATTAATCTTTAAGGCTTCATAAAAATCCAATTGCATGGATATTGTACATTTAGTTCCACAATCTATTGTTGGATAATTAATTGCTCCCAATATTTTCCCGGTATTCAATCTGCTGCAATAAATACCCTACTTCATCCACTTATGAAATTTGCTTCTTTCATTAAGAAAAATAAATAGATTCAGAATTATTGGTTAATTTTTTTCCTAATGAGTTATGGATTTACTTTTAAATTTGATTTAAGGAAAAAAAAATTTGATTTAAGAGCCAAGGAGATAGCTCAGTAGAATAAGTGCTTGCCTGGTAAGCACAAGTCCTGAGTTCGGTCCCCGGTAACACACACACACACAAACACACACACACACATACACACACACACACACACACACGATTAAAATTTGTACACCAACTTGAAGCTATCTATAGTAAATATTGGAAGAGTTTCTAACTCTACAGGATTTAGTAAACACTGTCTCATAACAGAAAGGTCAAGGAGAGGTTTATGATAAGAGGACTATTGCAAGTATTTGAAGCTGCACAACAGGTTCAACTGGAAATTGTCCTTGTGCTCATCCCTCTGGCTTCATGAGTCACTCACTTTAGTTCGAGTTGACAGTGCAAACCTCTCTTACATGTTGGTGGAAACCCTAAACACAGAAATGGAATATCTTGGGAGGTGTATTCATCCCTTCTTCGATGGCTATGCTCAAACTGCAGGCAACCAAAAAGTCTATATCTCTGGGAGGGGAAGAGAGGGGTTGATATGACCAAAAAGATTTCATGTCTTCCTTTGAGAGCCTTGAAAGATACTAAAATAGGTGAACAGAAAGTTCCTGGGGGTAGATCTAAAACAAGATTGGCCAAACAAGACTGGACAATCATTAAAGTGAGGTGTTGGGTGCATGCTGGCCCATTTCCCTGTTCTCTTTAATTTTGGGTGTCTTTGAAAATGTGGATGTATAGTAAAAATTAGGAGGTCTCTCAGAGCTCCATGGCCAGCTGATAGCCACATGCCCTGGGTAGCTCTTAGAGCCCCAAGGACACCTCTTGGAGCAAGCAGAGATGAATAACATACCACAATAAATCAATAAATAGGGGGTATTTTAGTTTTTTTTTTTTTTTGTACAGGGTTTCACTATGCAGCCCACATTCATAGTGATCCTCCTGCTTTCTGCCTCCCTGGTGCTGGGATTACAAGTGTGTGCCACCACGCCTGGACTCCATCACTGGCTCAGGGCACCCGAAGGTGGTGCCGGCATGGCATGTGGAACCAGGAATTGAATCCTAGCCACTGTGCTTACCTAAGCAAGCGCTTAGTCCACTGAGCTATACCGCCGGCCCTCTTAGGGGGTATTTTAGAAGTAGTAAGAAATTTTTGGAGAAATTTTAAATGAGATTCCATGGGAATTTGTGTTACTATTCATTTTCATTTCATGCATTAAATGAAAAATATAGGAATATTTTAGAAGGGAATTATTGCAGCCTTTGCAGTGATCTTGGAGGACTTTTCCATATGCCCTTTGTCAAGGGGACCACTCCTAGAGGCTTAAACAAGCAAACAAACAAATAACAAAACTTTTCAATCAGAAAATTCTACCTTTTTTTATAATCCAATGTGTAAGAGTATTAAAAATGCCTATGGCATAACAAACTGGGATTTATGAGATAACCTCAACACTGTCTTCTTCTTTTTAATTTTCTTTAGAATGTCAGCATTCCATGAGGACTTCAAAGAAGTTATATATAGTAAGCCACCCCCTGGGTTGTCTTTATAAAAATCAAGTGCCAAAAATTTTAATTGTAGAATTAATCCTAGTCCCTGGTGGCATGTATTTTTTTTTTTTATATGAAAATGCTTACATTGATTTCTTAGATGCTTCCTTATAACAGGCTCTGGACTAGGTGTTGACAGTGCAAAGCTGAGTTACCTCACCAGGCTGTGCTGGTAACATACAGAGAGAGAAAAGAGCCGGGCGTGGTGGCGCAGGCCTGTAATCCCAGCCTCAGGAGGCTGAGGCAGGAGGATTATTGGGAGTTCGAGACCAGCCTGAGCTACAAAGTGAATTTAAGGACAGCCTGAACTGCATAGTGAGACTCTGTCTCAAAAAGGACAAAACAAAAAAAGAAAAAAAGAGAGAGAGAGAGAAAAGACCTTTTTTTTGTTGTTGTTGTTTTTTTGGATACCAGAGATTGAACTCAGGAATTCAAGGCAGGCTCTCATGCCATTGATCTATCTCTACGGCCCTAAAATGCAATTTTACAAGTCAGGAAGCATTATTGAGCAGATAGCTCATTTTCTTGTGTACTGATGCCCTTGACAATGACAAACTTTTTGTTTGTTTGTTTGTTTGTTTTGTGGTACCAGGGATAGAACTCGGGAACTTGCATTTGCCAGGCAGGTGCTTATGCCACTAAGCTATCTTCCCAGCCCTTAGCCTTGACAATGAAACAAGACAACTTAAAAAAAAAAATACTCTCTGGGTTTGGGTCTCCTCGTGCTGACATGGCTAAGTGCACCCAGGTTGGCAGTGTCAGTAAATACAGGGCTCCTTATGGTGCCCCCCTCCGGAAAATGGTGACGAAGACTGAGATCAGCCAGCACACCAAGTACACCTGCCCCCTCTGTGGCAGGACCAGGATGAAGAGGTGGGCCGTGGGGATCTGGCACTGTGGTTCCTGCATGAAAACTGTGGCTGGTGGTGCCTGGCTCTGCAATAGCACTTCTGCGGTCACAGTCAAGTCAGCCATCAGGAGACTGAAGAATCTGGAAGACCAGTAGAAGCTCTTACTATTTGAGACATCCTTATCCCATAATAAATGTATTAATTTATGTTAAAAAAAAAAACACCTTAACTCTCAATGGGAATAAATAAGCTTTAATTACAAAAGATCTCATTTCATAAAATAGTAAAGATGCTGTCTCTTCAAGGCATTCCTCACTGCATGGATAAGGAAATAAATGAAGAATGAAGCTTATAAATTCAAGGTTACGTTGAAATCATAGCTTTTGATCACAAAGTGGTCAAAGAGAAAGTTCAACCCCATGATTACCTTTGTAGTCTTATATTTTCTATGAAAAATGTATTATATTTTGTCTGCCATCAATAGCTGCATGTTTCTTACCAGAACCAAAGTATACATAATAATTTAATCTAGAATTTATGTAAATTCAGTTCTCACAGAATAGCAAACCAAGGCCAACTTGTTTCCGTCCATTAGCGCCATCCCCTACTTCTCTTCCCGGCTCCATGCCCAGTGACACTGTGTAGACATCTTGAAATCAAAAATGCTGCTTCCTCCACAGATATTGGCAACAGCTGCATCAAAACTTTTTATTTTTTATTTTTTCTCATAACTTTATTTTATTTTTGTAAATAAATTATTCACAAACTTAAATGAATACAACAATAAAAACTGTCCAAAATAAAATGAAGAATTTACAGATCAGTCATATAATATTTCACTCTGTGGCAAAATCAAGAAATTTGTATTCATATAATTAGAATTCTCAAAGTAGAAAGAGGTAGGCAATCAATATTTAAAGATTTAAAATTTCTGAATTTAGTTGAACTTATAACACCATGTTTCCAAGAAAAATGAACCTTTTTCAAAACTTTTTCATTTTATTTATTTATTTGTTTGGTTGGAACCGGGGATTGAACTTATGCCCTTGTGCTTGCCAGGGAAGCACTTATACCACTGAGCCATCTCCCTGGCCCCTCAAAACTTTTTTAAAAAGCAATTTCAACAGGAAGTTTGTCCCATGGATGCTAACCAATCAAGGTGTAGTATTTGTACTTCCTACCCATTTTTAAGTGACCACAAAGGGTTATTATATTTCGTTAAAGCCACTGATAAAGTCAAACATTCTCAGTGTGGTCCTGCATGATAAAGTCCTTTCCCACGTCTTAGGTTTTGAAGTGCGAGGGATCTGACCCGAGGCCTTGTGCATGCTGCATCATCATAGAGCCCTGCTGCCAGTCCTCCTTATTTGCTTCACTTAATCTTAATTTTGTGTCCTCTTACTTGCTCAAAATCTTCAGTTACACATTCTTCTTTTTTAATTTTTTTTTTTTTTTTTTAGGGAAGGGCCTACAGGGTATTTGGGTTTCACTACTCGATGAGACTCGTAGGTTGTAGTTCACAACCTTCCAAGAGCTGGGCTTGTAGGTGCACACCACCAGTCTCAGTCAGTCTCAGGGCAGCCCGGGGGGTGGGGCTGGCACAGCAGGTCCGGGGATCAAACCCTGGTCTCTGCACCTGCTTGCAGGTGCTTTAATCTCCTGAGCTATTTGGCCGGTGCTTTTAAAATGTATTTGGTACAGGATCTCACTAGGCAGCTTGACTCATAGTGATCCTCCTGTTTTCAGCCTCCCCAGTGCTGGGATTACAGATGTGCGCCACCACGCCCAGACGTGGTGGCCAGCTCAGCCAGTCCGGGGATGGAGCCTGCAGGGCATGTGATGCTGGGGATGGAACCCTGGTCTTTGCACATGCCTAGGCAGGCTCTTAGTCCGCTGAACTATCTCACTGGCCCCGTACATTCTTTTATCCCTTTGGAAAACTTTTACTTCTTCCAAGCCCTTGGCCCTTTTCAGTTTTTCTGTCCCTTGATCTACCTTCATCAAGTTAACACACAGACTGCTTCAAACCTCAGAGGCTTCTAAGGACATCTGAGGTTGTCTAGCACTCACACTTGTCCAGCACAGGCGCACAGTGGGACAAGGTTAGGTAACCAGGACTTAGCATAGGTAAACACTTGTGTGCTGGTTACAGCTCTATGTGTGAATGTGAACATAAGGTAACACTCTGTATAAGAATTACACAAATAAGAGCCGGGCGTGGTGGCGCAGGCCTGTAATCCCAGCACTCGGGAGGCTGAGGCAGGAGGATTGTTGTGAGTTCGAGACCAGCCTGAGCTACAAAGTGAGCTTAAGGCCAGCCTGAACTGCATAGTGAGACCCTGTCTCAAAAAGACAAAAATAAATAAATAAATAAAAGAATTACACAAATAAAGATTCATGCTGCTCTTGGGCACTTGTGCTCTGCTCTTCTCTTTGCTGCCTGTTGCTGTTGCTGATGTCTTGCACATGTACATTCTTTAACCTTGAGGCCTCAACTGTGAAAACCTTGGGCCCCTGAGGAGGCTGGCAACTGGCATAATCAGCAGGACACTGAGCTGAGCGGTCCCATGGCAGCTGTGGAAGCAGCACACAAAGGTGAAGGAGAGTCCTGGGGAATGGCTGTTAAGTGACCCTGGCTTTGCAAGCTTACCTGTAGGTACCTTCTCAGAAGCTTTTAAGGCCCCAGAAGACTGAGAAGCAGTCTGTTTAGAGGTTAGGGATGTCTTGCAAGCCTTGGAAATGATAAGCAGACAAATTCCTCCCCCTTACTATAAAATGTTAGGGCAGGTGGCTTGGCTGCTTTTTACTGTCTTCCACTGCATAAATCAAGAGGCTGATGGCCTTGTCCAGCAAATATACCAGCTGCAGCACACAGAGGAGGACCTTGAGCAATGGTTGGCTCCCACAGAGCTCATGTCTTGAGGCATGGGAAGCGCCACCTCCTCCAGAAATGTCTCCAGAAGTATAAGTCCCTCTATCTGAGAAAATCACTGGGAAAATCCCCTGTTTTTGCATGCTAGCCTGGCTATTCATCAAAAAGTGGAGGCAGAAGAACCCTTAGCCCAGGGAGAAGGACGGGGAGGGCCACCTACCTCTATCCAGCACACAACATACAGGACCTGTACAGCTGCAAGCGCTGGCCAAACGAAGCAGAAAGTGGGTGAGACAGTGCCCACACGGCTGCTATGGCTGAGGGATGATGGGGCTCAGAACATATAGTTACGCCCACAGGAGATAGTCTGCAAAGCCAGCACCCTTGAAGACAGGTTCTGCAGGATGCTCAGAGGATTACCCAGAAGCAGGTAATCAGACTGTGATAAACTGGTTCATGGTAGCATCTCACTCAGTTTGGGAGGATCCAGGTGACCTGCCGGAGTGAGTTACTGTCTACACTTGATAACTGTGCTACGTGAGATGGGCAGGCAGCAGATGATGTTCTCAGTGCAGTCCTATAGCCCAGATGCTAACCTGCTCACAACATGCATCCAGGAAAAGGTCCTGGTGAGCCGGTCAGCCGGCACGTTGGGGTCAGCGGCAGCCCTCCTGGCCCCCATTGCAGCTCATCAGATCCGCCATGCTGCGCATGCCTTGGCCAGATTGGAAGACGTGAAAGTGAAGTGCCAAGGTGTGGCAAGATCTGCAAAAGCTGTACCAGCAATGGAGAAAAAGAAGGGGTGCCCTGAGCAAGCAGTGTCTCCTCAGGGACAGGTTGGGGGCCACTGAAGGGTGCTTAGCACCAGATGTGGAGGCTCCGGCTGGCCGCTGGCCTAGCCACCGATAAGTTAGATGGGCAGACTTTGGGTGTGTTGCTGACTCCGCGGAGGCAGTTAGGGCTGAGCAGCAATAGCAGCGAATGGGCCAGGGCCAGAAGTAAAAATGTATTTGTGTAAAGAGCACAAAATATTCACATGAGTCTGTATGGGAAGTGTGGGTTAGGCAAAAGAGATAAGGGAATTCTCAATGGAAAAAAAAATCTATTATAAAGCCGGGCATGGTGGCACATGTCTGTAATCCCAGCACTCGGGAGGCTGAGGCAGGAGGATTGTTGTGAGTTCGAGACCAGCCTGAGCTACAAAGTGAGTTTAAGGCCAGCCTGAACTGCATAGTGAGACCCTGTCTCAAAAATGCAAAAAAAAAAAAAAAAAAAAAAAAAAAAAAAAAAAAAAAAAAAAAAAAAAAAAAAAAAAAAAAAAAAAAAAAATCTATTATAGAGAAAAATTTGTAAATCATATTTAAATACTTCCGTCTCTGATTTGAAATAAGCTACAAAGCCAAGAATGCTCTTTGAACTAATTGAGATAGCCAAGAAGGTAATTAACTACATACTTGGTAATTAAGATCAACAATGAAGTAGTCGAGCTGAACTATAGTTTTTTTTTTTTTTTTTGGTATGGGCAGGAGGCATCAAACTCAGGACCTTGTGCTTGCCAGGAAGGCACTTATGCTGCTGAGCTATCTTCCCTTCCACTTCCCTGGGGCTCAGTGTGGTGGCACATGCTTGTAATCCCAACTCTTAGAGAGGCTGAACACAGGCAGATCACTATGAGTCTGATCTAAGTAGTGAGACCCTATAGACCTTGTAGAACCTTACTAAAAAAAATAAAATAAAATAAAAACCCAACAGTGCAGAAAATAGCATTAAAATGTTTGTATTATTGCTGTCATTTTGATATTCCCACATTCTTTTTAGAACATAAGCTTTTAAGATTTAGAACCGTATCAACTTACAGGCAAACAAAGATGACATGTGAACAAATCAGACATTGAGTAAGACCACTTGGGAAAGTACTTCCTTAGTGCAGTGGATTAAAACGCCTGCTTATAGGCAGATGCAGTGGCCTGGTTTGATCCCTAGCATGCTCTGTCAGCCCCACCCCCTGGCCATGCTGAGATGGCAACTGAGACTGTGCATGGTAGCGTGTGCCTGTAATCCCAGCTCTTGGGAGGCTGAACAAGTCCAATGTATGTAGTGAGACCCTGTAGATTCTGTAGACCCTTACAAAATGCATATATATATATATATATATATATATATATATATATATATATAATCTTTAAAGTCTTATTACCAGAGAATGGTTTTAAATTACTTCAAAAAACCTCTCAAAACAATCTAATTACTTTTTGCTTCTCAAAGTATCCAAGTTATCACAACAGTATGTATACAACTAGGCATACCATATTTTTAGGCCATCATTATCTTCTCTGGTCCATCAGCATAGATGTACTTACTAACCTTGCTTTGTTACTATACATTTTTCAAGGACTTTTGCCAGACATCCCCATCAAGTGAGGTATATTTTAAATAAGAAAAAACACGAAAACAAATGAATCATTGATTCCCAGTAGGCATTCATTTTTGAGCCCAAATTTTGTTTCTCCTCCCCCTTCTCCTCCTCCTTCCTCATGAGAAGAATGTTTATGGATGGAAAGAAAGCTCCTGTCCAAAAGAGGAACTGAAGGGGGGGTCCAAGCGGGTTGTCCCCTGGAATAACCAGGGACTTTCATAGAGGAAAACCATGTGGTGAGGGCCTAAGGTGGCAGAGAAGACGTGGGAACTCGCTCAAGTGGGCATGAAGTGGGTCAAAACTATGATCAACCAATGAGATTACAAGCACCATTGCTCAGGTAAAATTGATTAAATCCCGTACCAAAGGGGGAAGCGAGTCATGAAGCAAGTGCGTAAGAATAAGGGACAGGGTCTCTTCCTGTTGGGGGTCAGGTTAGTGACTCATTTGGGCTCTTTCATGGTGATTGATACCTATTTAGAATATCAATCCCTGATGCCCATTCCTAGGGAAGTTTTTTTTTTTGGCAGAACCAGGGATTGAACTCAGACCCTTGTGCTTGCCAGGGAAGCTTTTATTCTACTAAGCTATCTCCCCAGCCCCAGGTCTACTCCTTGATTAAGCTTAGAATCCTTATAATCTAACCAGCTAATACTCTGGGAGGCTCAAGCAGGAGGGTTACAAATTCAAACCCAGGCTGGTCAATTTAACAAGATTCTGCCTCAAAAAGAAAAAAAAAATTTTTTTTATGTATTTAAGATAAGGTCTAGAGGTTATCACTAAGTAGATCAGACTCACAGGGATCCTCCCATTTTCAGCCTCCGAAGCGCTGGAATTATAGGCAGCGTGCACCACCACACCCAGTCTCAGTCTCAGTTGCAGTCTCAATGTGCCCTGGGGGCAGGGCCGGCACCGCATTCCGGGGACTGAACCACAGCTGCTGTGCTCTGCTTAAGCAGGCACTTTATTTTATTTTTTAGTGGAACTGAGGATTGAACTTAGGCCCTTGCTCTTGCCAGGGAAATGCTTTTTTCCAATGAGCCATCTCACTGGCCCCCTAAGCAGTCGCTTTAGCCCACTGAGCTATCTGGATGGTATAGCAACAGCTAGTCTCGAAAAGCAAAGAGAAAAGAAAATAATCCACCCTTCTCCCATCAGATGAGGACCAGTTGGGGAGGAGCTTGTTGAGCACTGGCCTGAGTCCCAAGCAGGCTGCCTAGCCTCTCTACCTCGAGCTACTGCCTCACCCTCACTACTGACCTGGATCGGCCTGTATCTGACAACAGTCTCCAACTCATTTGGTAAAATTAGGTCAAGGTTATAGCCATTTTTTCTAGGATGATTCTATGAAAATAATGATGGACTTACTTAAGAGCAGACATTTCCCTGGTTCTGTCAAAAAAAGAGGAAGAAAAAGAGTAGATCTGTGATACAGAGCTGAACTCCCAGCTCTGGAGTAGCTGGCAGCAAGTGAGGCTGAGGCAAGAGGATTGCTTAGCCCTGGAGCCCCAAAACCACCTGGACAACAGAGCAGGACCATCCCCCATTCCAGAAAAAAATGGGTGTGGTGGTGCACACCTGAAATCCCAGCACTTGGGAGGCTGAGGTAAGTTCAAGGCCAGCCTTGACTATAGAGCAGAACCGTCTACCCCACCCCCCAAAAAAAAAAAAATTAGTCTTTTTTTTTTAGAGACAAGTGCTCACTATGCAGTTCAGTGCATGCTGCCCTTGAGCTCACTTTGTAAAACAGGCTGGCCTTGAACTAGAAGCGTTCCTCCTGCTTCAGCCTCACTTGCTGGGATTACAGGTATGTGCCACTGCACCCAGCACAAAAGGATATTTTATGATACTGAAATAATTTTTCAAATCATTTTATGACTATAGTGATCTTTAAAAATTTCTGAGCCACACATGCTGGCATATGGCACTGAGTTCTGCTGCCACAGTATCTGTGGAGGACAAACATTTACGCTGCTAAGTCATTTTGGGCCTGGCCCAAAACAGCAGGCCAACCACTGAAGATGGGTTGGTTTATTTCCTGAGCATTGGGGAGCCAGCTCAGGGCACTGCACCGTGAGGTACTGATACAAGGAGAAAAACTGATCTTGGGTGGGTGACCTCCAAGTGATATAAGGAACCTCCAAATGACAGGGAAAAATGATCTCTGGACTGACCTGTACAAGTTCGTGTTCTCTAAAACTGAAGAACGAATTTTAGGAACAAACGGAGATTATGGGCAGAATAGATTTATTGAGGGAAAGAAAGCTCCTGTCCCAGAGAGGGACAGGAGGGGAACCTCGAGTGGGTAGTTCCTCTGGAAGCTGTCTCTTCCAGTGACTTTTATAGAGGAAAACCATGTGTTGAGGCGAGTCTAAGGTGGTAAAGACATGAGAACTCGCTTAGGTGGACAAGAGGTGGGATGAAACTATGGTTAACCAATGGGATTACAAGCACCATTGCTCAGGTAAAATTGATTAAATTCAGGCACAAATAGGGAAACGAGTCACATAGCAAGCAGGTGTGAAAATCTGACAGGGTCTCTTCCTGTTGGGGGTTGGGCTATTGACTCATTTGGGCTCTTTCATGGTGACTGATACCTATTTAGAATATCAATCCTTGATGACCATCCCTAGGGAAGTATGTCGTTGTGTTTCTTCTTTTTGTCTTGGTCTTGAGGTGTGACCCATTGGGAGTGTCTGTCTCTTCCAAGTTGCAAAGTCACCTTGTCTGCCATCTTGTCTCCTTGAGGGCCTGGTCATGTCTGACTGCCTAGAATATTTCTATTTAACTCCACTACCTACAAAACTTTGATCTTGGCCCTTGTTAACCTTAATTTTGGCATGGGGTCTCACCAAGTGGTCTAGCTCAGATTCATACTTGCAGTCCTCCTGCATCAGCCTCTCAAATCCTGGGATTACAGGCAGGCTGGACTTCTAACCACTGAAATGTTAAGTGTCTGTTTGTGGCTGGGGTGGTCCCTGAGCAGTACCCACCAGTCCCCTCATTGTCCTCTGCCACCCACCATGTCCCTTCTGTCCCCACAGCTACAGCCCCAGCCTCTGCCTCCACTGTGGGCTCAAGTTTTGTGTCCTTCTCAAACTTATTAAAATCCTAATACCCAAGGCGATAGTGTCAGGATGTAGCATACTCTGCCCTGGGAGGACACAGTGGCAAGGCCAGAAAGACGCTGTCACCAGAGCCTGTAGAACCTTGATCTTGGGCTTTTCAGATGTCCTTGCTGCTATGTGGCTAGCTCTTAAAGCCACTCGAACTCACCCATCCCTGCTGTCCTGTGCCACATGCTTGGCTCTGAGGGAACTGGACAGCACCCACCATGGTCATAGTAGCTGTGACACTGACAGAGGAAGACCAGTGGAGAGTGCATGTGGGGCAAGACACTTGCTGGATGACTTCCTCTTCACTGTCTTCATCATCATCATTGTTGTCATCATTATCACCTTTTTTGTCAGAACCTGGTGAACTCAGGCCCTTTCACTTGCCAGGCAAGCACTTATTCTATTGATGTATCTCTCCAGGCCCTGAACCAAATTTTTGAACACATGGACTTAGCAAATATCTGGAGTGCTCCACCCAACAAAAACAGAATGTAGATCTGCCCACACACAGTCCACACACACTGTCCTGTGAGTGTTTGGGAGAGCTTCTGCTGTCTCCTACATCTGACAGACCAAAAACAGGCCCACCGTGTGAGAGAGACCTTTCCCTGCATTCTGTGGACCACTCCCACCCCTGCAGAGCCAGCAGAGCTTGCCCTGTAAGTGAGAATTTCTGCCATGCTCTTGGAAAAGCTCCAGATCCACCCAACCCCAGGTGCTGGGAGTGTGTGGGAGAGCTTCTGCACTCTCCTGTGCCCATCGGACCAAGAACAGGCCTGCCACATGGGAGAGACCTTTCATCACATTCTATGGACCTCCCCACCCCCTCCATAGCCAGCAACCCGCCCTGCACACTGCATGAGTAAGACCCTCTATCATGCCCTCGGGACCCTTCTAGCCCTCCAGAGTCCCTGTCCTCAAGCCAACCCAGTGAATGAGACTTCTGTGATGCTCTTGGACCCCCAGATCAGCTCAAGCCCAGGCCCAGCTGGTGTGGGAGAGCTTCTGGGCTCCCCTATGCTCTCTGGGCCAGTGGCACAACAGAGGGGCTCCACAGGTTCGCTGTTGTACCAGAGGGGTACAAGAGCTAGACCCAAGCCAGGCATAAGTGGATAAACTCAAGCTTAATAGAGCTGCACCCGAATTTTAGTAGGTGCTAAGGTTATAACTGCACCAAAGTTCTACAACAAAGGTCAGAGGTCAGTGCTATATGAAATGATAAAGACAAGGAGGAAAATGCAATCTCAGGCCTTGATACCCCCCAGAATAAGTGCAAAGGACACTAGCTCAGCTGAAATGTAGGAATCAATAGCATTGGAAGTAAAGAAACAACAGCAGAAAGGTATAGAGGAACTCATAGCAGAGTTAATTTCTGAAATAAAGAAGAAATCTCTGAATTCATAGTATCTGAAGTAAAGAATCAAATACAGAAACATAGAGGAAACCCAATCTGAAAAATACTCTGCAGTAAAAGAATTAATAATTGCTTCTAGCAAAGATATTGATAAAAAATAGAGATCAGAAAAATGACAGACTCCTTGAATAAGCAATACAGGAAGAAAATGGATAGCATGAAACAGAATCAAAGAGATACAGAGGAACTTAAAATCTCAAACATAATCCTGCAAAACTGTTTGAGTTAAAGTGAAGACAGAGTTTCAGATCTTGAAGATGCTGGTGCAGCTAGTGAAAAGGTAAGAAAGGATGTCTTAAAACAACTAGGACACAGGAAAAAATAATTCAGCACCTGCAAGACAATGCAAAGATGAACAATGTGAGACGAATAGGTATCATTGAGAAGGATGGAGTCGAAACAAATGATATAAAAAGAATATGGGCAGAAGTAATAGCAGAAAACTTCCCAAATATGAGGAAACATTCTGACATTAAGGTAACCAAAGCATACAGAATGCCAAATAACTTCAACCCAATTAAAAACACACTGAGACATGTAAAAGTCAAGATCCCAGAAATCCAGAACAAGAATAATAGGCTGAAAGCTGCTAGGGAAAAGAAGTAGATCACATTGAAAGGAAAACCCATCAGAATTGTGGCCAACTTCTCTTCACAAACCATGAAGGCAAGGACACATGGAGCAGAGTACTTCAAATCCTCTATGAAAATAAATTCCAGTCCAGGCTACTATACCCTGCCAAACTTTCTTTCAAGTTTGATGGAGAAGTGAAATACTTCCATGAGAAAGAACAACTAAAGAATTTTATGGTGACAAAGCCAACCCTACACAGACTACTGAAAGATGATCTAGAGAGGGACCACAATGATCAGAGCTCCACCAACCAGAAAAGAAGGAACCCACTAAATAGGGCAAACAATTAAACACAGGACAAAAAGGAGTAAACACGCAGGTAAATAACATGTCAGTTGTAAATAAATACATCTCAATTATAACCATGAACGTAAATGGACTCAATTCACCAATTAAGAGAAATAGACTGGCACAGTGGATTAGAAAACAAAATCCAACAATATGCTGTATACAAGAAACACACTTGACTCATGAAGAAATTCATACGCTGAAAATCAAAGGATGGAAAACAATACTACATGCCCCAGCAACTCAGAAAAAAGCAGGGATAACAATCCTGTTTTCAGAGAGTCTCAACTTCAAACCAAGAATGATCAAATGAAATAAAGAAGGCCACTATATACTGGTTAGGGGGAAAATTCAAGAGGAAGAGGTAACACTCATATTTTGCTTTTCTTTCTGTCTTTTTTTTATTTTTATTTTTTGCAGAACCAGGGATTGAACTCAGGCCCTTGCGCTTGCCAGGCAAGAGCTTACTTTACTGAGCCATCTCCCCAGCCCCAGTAACACTGATAAATGTATGCAGACTAAACACGGAAGCAGCCAACTATATAAGACAAATAATAATGGACATGGAAAATCTAATATCCAATACCATAACATCAACAGGAGACCTTAACACTCCATTATCCCAAAAAGATAGGTCAATCAGAAAAAAAATTAGCAAAGAAGTAGTAGTAGAGCTTTGAACAAATGGACCTGGTAGACATATATGGAGTGTTCCACTCAACCACAGATGAATACACATTTTTTTCAGCTGCACATGGGTCATTTTCTAAAATAGAGCACATACTAGTGCCCAGGTCATATTTAAGTATATGCAAGAAAACAGAAATTATCCCATGCATATTATCTGACCACAGTGCAATGAAACTGGAACTAAATGACAAAAGAAACCAGAAAAACCCCTTAAATATATGGAAATTAAAGAATACCCTACTTAGTAACCAATGGGTCACAGATGAAATTAAACAAGAAATTCAACAATATCTACAATTCAGTGAAAATTCAAGCACAACTTATCGGAATTTATGGGATGCAATAAAAGCAGTTCTCAGAGGGAAATTCATAGTTATGAACTCACACATTAGGAAAACAGAACAGGAACAAATAAACACACTAATGTTGCACCTCCAACATCTAGAAAAGGAAGAGCAAACCAAACCCAGAGCCCAAGATGGGAAGAAATCATAAAGATTAGAGCAGAAATTAATTCAATTGAGACAAAGAAAATGGTTCAAAGAATTAGTAAATCAAAAAGCTGATACTCTTAAAGACTAAAGAAAATTTATAAGCCCCTAGCTAACCTCATCAAAAAGAGGAAAGAAAAATTTGAAATACAAGCAATATGGAAAGAAAAGGGTGTAATCACCACAGACACAGTGGAAATTCAGAAGATTGTCAATAGCTACTTTGAGAATCTTTACTCTCACAGAATAGAAGGCTCAGACAAAATGGACAGATTCCTAGAGAGGTACAAATACCAAAACTGAATCAAGAAGGTCTAACAATCCTCAATAACCCAATAACAGCCAATGAAATATGAAATGTAATAAAAAGCCTGCCGACAAAGAAAAGTCCAGGTCCTGATGGATTCACAGGTGAATTCTACAAGAAATTTATAGAAGACATAATCCCTACACTCCTCAAACTCTTCAGTGAAATTGAAAAGGAATCAGACCTCCCAAATCATTCCTGCAGGCAAGTTTATACTAAAGATACAACTAAAAAAGAGAACTACAGGCCAATCTCCCTCATGAACATAGATGAAAAAATCCTCAATAAAATCCTAGCAAATAGAATACAGCAAATCATCAAGAAAATCATACACCATGGCCAGATAGGATTCATCCCAGGAATGCAAGGATGGTTCAGTATTCGCAAATCTATAAATGTAATACACTATATAAATAGAGCCAAAAGTAAAAACCACATGATCATCTCAACTGATGCAGAAAAGTCTTTTGACAAAGTCCAACACTCATTCATATTCAAAGTCCTACAGAAAATTGGAACAGAAGGCCTCTACTTCAATTTGATAAAAGCCATCTATGACAACCCAACAGCTAATATAATTCTAAATGGAGAAAAACTAATTTTTTTTTACTCTCAGATTTGGTATAAGACAAAGATGTCCTCTATCACACCTCCTATTCAATACAGTTTTGGAATCATTAGCTACAGCCATTAGACAAGAGGGAGAAACAAAAGGAATAAGAATAGGTACGGAAGAAGTTAAATTATCACTATTTGCAGATGACATGATACTTTACTTGGAAGACTCAAAAAACTCCACCAAGAAGCTACTAGAATTGATACACAAATTCAGTAGCATAGAAGGATACAAAGTCCATACCCAAACGTCAGCAGCATTCCTCTACACAGATAACAAACACACTGAGAGGGAAATTATAGGACCAAAACTTTTTACAATAGTTCCATGGAAAATGAAATACCTTGGAATTCATCTAAGTGAAGAAGTCAAAGACCTTTTCATGGAAAATTATAGTACTCTGAAAAAAGAGATCGTAGAGGATTTCAGAAAATGGAAAGATATTCCCTGCTCCTGGATAGGAAGAACCAATATCTTGAAGATGGCCATACTCCCCAAATTGTTGTACTAATTCAATGCAATCTCTATCAAACTACCAACAAAATACCTCCCAGACCTAGAGAAATCATTCCTAAAATTTATTTGGAACCAGAAAAGACCTAGAAAAGCAGAGGCAATACTGGACAACAAAGACAAAGCAGGAGGCATTACAATTCATGACTCAAAATTATACTACAAAGCTACTGCGATAAAATCAACATGGTGCTGGCAAAAAAATAGACCTGAGGATCAATGGAATAGGCTAGAAGGTGCAGAGGCCTCTATGAACACACTCACCACTTGATCTTTGAGAAAGTGGCCAAACATGCTTAATGTGAGAAAGATAGCCTCTTTAACAAATGGTGATGGAAAAACTGGCTTTCCATATGCCGAAAACTAAAACTTGACCCAGGTCTATCACCATGCACTAAGCTAAAGTTAAAAGACTTTAATTAAAGATTTAAGCATTAAAACAGAAACACTCAATCTCCTGGAAAAGAAAATAGGAGTAACTCTTGCAGACATTGGGGTAGGCAAAGAGTTCATGAACAAAAATGAAATCCTACAGGTAACACTTGAAAGAATTAACAACTGTGACCACCTCTTATTGAGAACTTTTTGCACATCAACAGAAATTACCAACAATGTGAAAAGACCACCCACAAAGGTCTGAAAAAAATCCTCTCATAAGCACTCAAAGGTTTGCTCTTTAGAATTTATAAAGAACTAACATTAGGGCCCCTAAATTTAAAGACCTGATCTAGACATGGGCATTGGAGATGAACATACACTTCTCAGAGGATGAAATTAAAGAAGCGCATAAATATATGAAAAAATGCTCCACATCACTAGCTATCCATGAAATGCAAATTAAAATAACACTGAGATACCATCTCAGTATTATCTCACTCCAGAAAGAATGGCTATCATAAAAAAATCAACCAACAACAAATGTTGAAAAGGATGTGGGAAAAAGGGAACGCTTCTCCAATGCTGGTGCGAATGTAGACTGGTGCAACCATTGTGGAAATCAGTGTGGAGACTCCTTAAGAAACTAAGAACTGGAAATACTATTCAAGCCAAGCTATCCCCCTACTGTGAATTTTCCCAGAGGATCTGAAAACATCATATCATAGTGATACATGTGTACCTATGTTTATGGCAGCATAATTTGTGATAGCCCAATCTTGGAAATAACCAAGGTGCCTGTCACATAAGGAATGCCTGAAAAAGATGTGGTATTTTTATATCGTGGAATATTACTCAGCTATAAAGAATGATAAACTTGAAGCATTTATATTTAAGTGGATGCCACTCAAAGATATACTCATAAGTGAAATAAACCATACCCACATGTGCAAATATCATATTGTCTCCCTAGTTTAAGAAAGCAAAAGAAGAAAAGAAATAGAAAGGAACTAACTAAAAGGAAAGCAAGAACTTAAGGATTGGACAGTGAGGAGAGGGTAAGGAGAAAAGCTGGGAAACAGGACAGGGACAACGCCTCGCACTTGCACACACACGATGGGCGAGGCAATGATCCCAGCAAACATAAGCAGGTTTTTGAAAGTAGCAGTTAAATGGTAGGATTCTCAACCTGACTGTCTGTGTACGATGATACCTATGAACCAAGCAACTGCACTGAAGGTAACAATGTGTAATAGAAGGGTCCCACTTGGAATGCCTGTCATTCTGGTCTGATAAGTACATACTTCTTGTCGTGACATAGCAATTATTACCATACTGTCTCACAAGTATAAGGTTTTTTTTGGGGGGTGTAATAAAAGGAAAAAAAAGACAAAAGAATTAAACGTTATAGGATTGTTCTGCTATAAGGTTGTATATGGTTAGATTTCTAAATTTGTGTCATAATATGTGTATAGTACTATTTTTAATCTTTTTCCCTCATCTTCTCTAAGGACTTAAAATTCGATACATCAATAATTGATGGAAAACATCTATTCTACCTTATGCCTAAGATGTTTGATATTTAGACAGATAAAGTAGACTGAATTGCATATGTTGCAAGGTAATAATAAACTTTTCTTCTGGATGGTTAACAACCTAATTTTGCAGATCAAATATTGGAGAAAAGGAAGTGCTTCTGGGTCATCCAACATTTTGGCCCTAGCCCTTCAAGGTCTGAAGACTCAGGACATGGGAGAACCTGTACTGTAACATCGTGTAACTCAGTTTTGCCCCAAATTTTCTGATCAAGGAGATTTATACAGCCACAGAGGAATGCGATCAATGATGTATAGCATGCCTAAGGAGAGTCACATAGAGGGAAAACTTTGTCACAGGCTTTCACAGAGAGCAAATTGGTCAAGCAACAGCCATGACTCATCCACAAGGTTGACACTATCAAAGGATCTACAAAGTTCAGTCTAGGGTTACAGGATAAACCCTGAAGGTACATGACTGACCTTATCAGATACAAAAGTTATATTTCTTGTTATATAGGTGTTCCTTTATCTTGGAAGAAAAGTATAAAAATGGGGTATATAAAGTAAAGCCATATTAATATGCTGAGCTATGAAAGGCTCAAGTCAACAACTTCTGCGAATAACTCGCTAGTTTTATGACCTGCTGGACTGTGTTGGAGTGTTTTGCTGAATTCATGCACCTATAGCATTTAGATGCCAATGGAATGCCCATCTCTGACAGGAGATATAAAGGAAGGACCATTTTGTATCTGTATATACAGAATAGTTAGCATAGATATACAGCTACTTTTGCTTAATTCAATGAGTAGAAAGGTTTGTACTAATAGTGATTGGAAAGGAATTCTGTCTGCTTCTTGTACTATGGATAACCACTAAGAAGATTATAATGTACAATGTATTAATTATTGAAGCTGTCCTATTAATCAGTTTTGAAACTGTCTCATTGCTATTTGTTTCTCAATAAAGTAAAATAAAAAAAAATAACAGAATGTACATTCTCCTCAGCTGTGCATGGGACTTTCTCCCACATAGACCACATATTAGCTCATAGATTGGCTTAAGTAAACACTGGGGAACGGAAATTTTCCCACACATATCAGCAGACCATAGTGCAATGAAACTAGAAATCATTGGCCAAAAAACCCCTCCATAAACACCCAGAAATTAAATAACAGCCTCCTGAACAACCAGTGGATTACAGATGAAACAAAACAAGAAAATACACAGGTTTTATAATTAAACTATAATGCCATTACAACATTCTAGAACTTATGGGATGCAGTGAAAGCAGTCCTATGTAGTAAGTTAATAGAGTGAATTTCCATGCAAAAAAAGAGCAAGGTAAAATAGCCTAATTTTGAGCCTCAAGCTTCTAGAAAAAGAAGAGCATGTTAAACCTAAAGCATGTACAACGGAGGAAATAATAATGATCAGAACATAAATTAATGTAATCAAGACTAAGAAAACAATACAAAGAATAAATAAGTTGAAGAGTTGGTTCTTTGAAAGATAATTGACCAATCCTTTACTGATGTCATGAAAAAAAGAAAGAAAGAAAGAAGTCTCAAATCCATGCAATTAGAAATGATAATGGAGCCTTAAGAAATCAAGAAGATCATTTGTACCTACTTTGAGAACCTGTACTCTTAAAGGATGGATGGAAAGCAGAGAAGAAACGGACAGATTCCTAGATAAATATAAATTGCCAAAGCTGAATCAAGATGATGTAAAAATGCTAAATATCTCAGTATCAGTCAATGAAATGGAAGAATTAATTTAAAAACCACCAAAAAACCCAAAAAAAACCCCCCAAAAACCCACACAACCAACCCCTGAAAGATTCTCTGCTGAATTCTATTAGAACTTTAGAGAAGATGCAGTGCCAGTATTCCTCAAACTTTTAAAATGAAACTGAAAGGCAAGCAATACTCCCAAAGTCATTCATGGAAGCAAGCATTACTCTAATACCAAAGCAGAGTAGTATCTAACCAAAAAACAAACAAAACAAAAACAACAACAAAAGAACTATGGGCAGTCTCGCTAGCAAACATAGAAACAAAAGTCCTCAGTAATGTAAATTAAGACATGTAATACCACATTGAAAGAACCAAGGACAAAATCCTTCTGATCATCCCGATAGAAGCAGAAAAATTTGATGGAGTTCAACACCCATTTATGATAAAAACCCTACTTAGAATTGGAATAGAATGTCTTTACCTCAATCTGACAGAAGCCATCTATGACAAACAAAAAGCTAACATCATACTAAAATGGTCAAAAAGTGAAACATTTCACTCTAAAAATCAAGATCAAGACAAAGATGTCTACTATCACCACTCCTGTTCAATATAGTTGTGGAAACACTGGTCAGAGCAGTTAGACAAGAGGAATAAATGAAAGGAATAAAGATAGAACTTGAAATTAAATTATCATTATTTGTGGATGACATGACATTACATGCAGGAGACCCCAAAAACTTCACTAAAAGATTCTGGTTTAACCAAATTCAGTATCATGGCAGGATATAAAATGAGCACTCAGAAAATCAATAGTATTACTGTACACAATAAGCTAAGAGAGACCGTAGGAAAACAACACTGTTTACAATAGCATCAAGAAAAACGAAATACTTAGGAATCAATTGAACAAAAAAGATTTTCATATTGAAATATATAGCAGTCTGGAAAAAGAAAGCGAGTCTATATTCTCGGGTAAGCAGAATCAATGTGGTGAAAATGGCCATACTTTCAAAACTGTTATATAAATCACAACTAGAGAAAAAGAGTATTAAAATTCTCTGGAACCAGAAGAAACGAAGAAGAGAAAGGCAATTCTGGACAATAAACCCCCTATATGAAATTATACTACAAAGCTACTATGATAAAAATAGTGTGGCATTTCCAAGCGAACAGCAACAACAACAAAGCAGATCTGAGGATCAATAGGACAGAATAGAAGATGCAGAAACAACTTAAAACACACTCAATCATCTTCTCTTTGACCATGGGGTCAAAACACTTACTGGAAGAAAAATAGCTTCTTTAGTAAATGGTGCTGGGAAAATGGCTTTCTACACACTATACATTAAACTGAGACTCATATATTTTAAGTGTACTAAACAAAAAATAGAAATGGGGGCTGGGGAGATGGCTCAGTGGAATAAGTGCTTCCCTGGCAAATGCAAGGGCCTGAGTTCAATCCCCGATTCTGCAGGAAAAAAAGGGGAAAAAAAAATTATGGATCTCATGTGAACCAAGATCCACCCTTTGTCAAAAAGTAGAAATGGATTGAAGATCTAAATACTAAAACAGAAATACTAAATGTACCAGAAGATAATATAGGTAAAATTCTTTTTTTTTTTTTT